>OZ024908.1:74730783-74905023 GCA_964017125.1 Flabesymbios commensalis | reverse complement strand
CTCCATTATCATCAAATTTGAACAAATATGTGCAGAGATATGCCATTTTTAGATTTGAGTTTAGCGATTGGCGGCCATCTTGGAAATATGCAAATTAAAAAATTGCCACTGGGTGAAATTTAGTACACTCGGTGTGAATAATGACTCTAGACTCTACTGAACACAAATCAATTAAAATACAAACTTCTGTGTGAATTTCAAGATTAGGTTAAATTTTGCCAATATTCTGTCTGACAGAGTGTAGACACTGTGATAACGTTGGAAAAATAAATTACATAAGATAAAGTTCAAGGTCAAAAGAGCTCAAGATGTAGCATAACATGACCCTAATCAAAATTCAGCACCCCTAAGAATTAAAACGTCACCAATTTTCAGGGGAGTTGCAATTTACTAATTTAAGTGTTTCATTCTGTAAAACTATGTCTTATAAAGTTTTTTTAGAAACAATAGAGATTATTATAATTATATTAAATGTTATTAAAACTAGTAAACTCGGTATAATTTCTAGAAAACAGCCATATATTCAATATTATTATTAGTAGTAAACTCGGTGTCATTTATAGGAAACCGCCATAATTTCACATTCTTACGGGATTTGGAATATACAATAATTAGGATAATGTTACATACCACTAAGAAAGTAGCTTGTCAATGAGAAATTCCAAATAACACAAGCCAATAACATTGAAGGCCTGTCCATCTAGTCTGGGAAAACATGAGATAAGCTTGCATTGGGGTCCATACAACGTTTAGTTGCATTTTTTTGAATCTTGATATACCCTAGATTGAAAAACTGGATGATGCAAAAAATGCAAATTAGAATGATTTGTATGATTAGTATTTGCCAATATCTCAAAAACTAAAGATGGTAGAATCATTAAATTGGTGTCTTTAGATATGTTTTCATGGTCAATGAATACAATTAACAATAAACCAACTTACTAATATTAATTACAGAGCCATAAAAATGCAAATTTGTATCGTCATTACTAAAAAAACTACTTCCGCGAGTATCTCGAGAAATAAAAATGGTACAACCATGAACTTTGTGTCTATACATATGTTTTCATGGTCAATAAATACAATGAAACAAAAATTAACCGTCTAATATTTATTACAAACAAAAACAATTAAAATAATTGATATATTGTGGAATTTTGCAAACCTTTATCACTTTGGCAGTTAAAAGAATAACTAAGGGCATTTTTTGCGTACGAGCAATTGTAGCGAGCAGCTGAGCAGGATTTGCAGCAACACCTAGCAAAGTCTAGAATACCTGGTGGGCTATTTCCCCTATTCTGACAAGATGATAGGTATGCGCCAATTTCTTACTTTATCACGTGTCCATCAACACTTTGTTAGATCAAGCTTTGCTAGATCGACTTCAATTACTGTATTCCAAATCGCTGTTTGAATATGGTGTCTTTGAACATTTTTGAGACGGCTTCAGTTGCTGCAGGGAGAGATTTGTATTTTAGTCGTGAGCGTTATATACTTAACTTTACCATTTTGCGCAGCCAAATATGTGCTCTTACATGTGGTATTTTAATACCATGAGCTGCTGTTGCGGAACTATATCTGTATTAATAATTATTTTGTACAGTTTCTGCAATATCTGTCACTGTCCTATCATTGATAGGTGCGCTGATTGTGACACTGCAAATGAGATGATGAGACCCATATAATGGTGGATTAGAAGTAGGCCTACAAATATGGCAGTGTCATTCATCACACGACACACTCCCCTTTTGATGCTGTAGCTGTAGTACCCATCGTACACCAAGCAGGTAGCTGGGTTTTGTCTGTCAAGTACATAATTATTGATATATTGTTACAAAAATGTACCTTTTTAACCTTGGTGGGCCAATGTATGGTTCACAAAATGGCACATCCATCAATTATAATAGCATCAGATACAATGGCGACCCGAAAAGAGATTTCCAGCCACTATTGAAGTAGCCTACATTGATCAGTATGTTGTGACTGCTGGAGAGCCAGAGCTCGCGACAATTTTTTGATATAAGATTCACAAAACATTTTTGATACATAAATTACATGCATTCATTCATTAATGTGAGAATACCACCCTGATGATCTTGCAAATAATGTCAAATATGTTGAAGTGGGGATAGAACAGATGGAATCATATGCATTAAAAATGACATGTAGAGTGAATCTTGAATCTCTACATGTCATTTTTAATGCATATGATTCCATCTGTTCTATCCCCACTTCAACATATTTGACATTATTTGCAAGATCATCAGGGTGGTATTCTCACATTAATGAGTGAATGCATGTAATTTATGTATCAAAAATGTTTTGTGAATCTTGAGCATCGGAAAGATAACAGGATGTGGCTCATCAATTATGTTTCTGTGAAGCCATCTTAGATATCAGAAATGTCTTTTACAAGATAACTACAGGTGTACATCACAGTGCATGATGCGAGTCCACTTCTGCAAAGCAGATAGATTTAACGATATGCCAACAAATACCATTTGGACTAGGCTCACAATACATGATTTTTTTAATACGCACTGCAAAAACATACCAAACTCCTAGCTTGAGTCGTATACATTTACCAAAAAACCTGTTTATAGTCCAGGCTGTTATGGTCGAAATAGAGGGAGTGTGTGCACTTTTGGAAGATATTACCATTTTTTGCCCAGATGATCAGTAACATGTACTCTTTCGATCCTGATATAGCGCAGTCAATTCTGACACGATTAACATCTAATTAGTATCCATAACTAGCAAAACCACAGAAAAATCAGGAAAAAATAATGTCTCAAGAAGCGGTAGATAGATTTTAATGATCTTAAGCTGTGTTATTTATTTAAGGTATAGCCTACCCGTTAAAATATTCCTGAGATGATTAGTGGTCAAGGTCACATGATGCGGCTACGTCAAGGTCAGATGAGAGCAAAGTTTAAAAATTCTAAACAAAGAAGCTAATATTAAATGTTTCAAAGTACATATAATTATTTCACATTACAAAATATGATACACCAATCTAACAGCTTTAATTTCATGGCATAATGTAATCTGTATCTCCAAAACCGGGATCATTATGGTCTAGACAAGTGATCTACTCATGGGTTGGCTATACCACAAATGCATCATGTATGAATCGTCATCTAAGGAAAAATTCAAGTCTATTTCATTTAGTTCCTTTTAAAACATTTCTAATGATGTTCCACATCATATGCACTATTTTATATAACATAAAGATCAAGGTTAAGCAAACTTCAAGGTCAAAATTAAAGTGAAATCAGGAATAGATTTGAGACCAGATGATTTCTTTTTCGTCGTGTTTCCTTCTGACGCACGAAAATAATCAATCGGTCAATTTTAATTATATGACAGGGTCAGTGTCAATGTAAAAGTGAAATTTAGTCTAAGCAAGTGTATATTCGATACGTGTAGGGCTTACGTCCATGGCAAAATATCACATAAATATTTTGAACCTACCATTTGCCAAACACAATCAATGTGGCATAAAACCTTTATTAGAAAGCATTAACCTGCTGGAACCTCTGGCTTCGACGTTTTTTCCTTTGTCTTGGGTGGCGGGGTAACAGAAAGTCCATAGCATTCGCCCATATGCTCGCAGAGAAAAGTGCAAAATAAGCCACGTTAATAATCGGAACACATACCTCAAACACTAGCCCCAAAAATTCAAAACTGATTTTAAATTCGTAGGTTTTAATTTGTCAGTCTCACTTTGATTAAGTGTGAGAACTCCTATGGAGATTTCAATCTCTGGGATCCACAACATGTACAACGAACCATAGAGATGTCAGATCAACTAGAGATAATGCCCGCGGGGAATTCCCACTGGATAAAGGCTTATAGTATTTGTCATGTTAGTGTCAAGGTCACACAAACTGAATTTCACACTACGGCCAGACACCCTGGACTGCTTGAGGATAGGTGTTTAGCCTGATTCTATATTTTTCTATATACACCCATACGAGATGGATTGGACCAAAGACCGAGCACAGTCATGCATTCTTGAATGATTACACGGTTTTGAATAAAGAGACACAACAAATTCTTCGATGATTTTGGTGTCATCAATGGACACTGAGCCAAGCGCTACATCCTAACAAACACAAATCATTTGTATAACATTTATGGAACGTGGGCTCATAGTCTTCGACGTTTGTCCAACATTGTATAAATGTTATACAAATGTTTTGGGATACGGGACGGCAGAGGGATGTGGTGGGGGTGAAATGAGCTGATCATTTCTATTATGCTGACATTTTAACTATCGTGTCAAGAAAGAGGTGTTGTCATGTTACATATAAAAACATGGAATGTGGAGAGAACACGCAGCCTGGGAGATGACATATCCTGACATAATATGTCACGTAATGCGATGTAGCGGAAACCGTGTCCACTCCAAGCGTTACATGCATCTTGTCAGAGTTGACCACTGTTCATCAGTTCATTGTTCTTAGAAAGAGATAATACATTTCTTCGAATATTGATTAGAGATAGGGAAGCTAAGATTAAAAAAATGATGTGTTAGCCTTGGCACTTCACTCAGTAGGCCTATCTCTAATAACACCATCGCACTTTATAGAAGAGAGTTTTCGCTCAACATAAGTAGAATGGCAGTAATTGGTACATATTCATCGAAATTATACATTATATTATACATTATACATTGTATATATCGTATTTTGAATGGCTTGATATGATCACATGCACCATCATCCAAACTGGCAACCAAGATGGATTTCTGTTCATCTCATGTCAGTCTACCGAAGGTTTGTATGTATTTTCATACTTGAAAAGCTAATTGGTAGCGCTTTCATAATTTTTTGGGGGATTGGAGGAGAGGTGGAAGCTATTGAACATATCAGCGTGTATTTTAACATTGGCTGTTCAGTTTCTCTGGATGGTTTGTTTTTTTCACACTCATCACCAATACAGACCCTTTCTTCTCACCCTGTAATGTCAGTATGCACAGTAAGGACACATTCTTCATCAAGGATGTTTAGTACACAATTATCATTCAAGCCTACTTTGTTCTTGTAGATCAGTTATTACTAGTGACATTTTGAGATTTAAAACAATAACTGTCCTTGCAGGTCTGGATCATAAATCAATATTATGAACCGAGAATCACTGAGCATATTGACAATTGTCGAGAATGAAACACAAACACTCAATTTAAACGCTGCACAAATTTGAGTAGCATTTCTAGTTTTAGTGTTGTTTTCCAGAGCCTGTAGTAGCTGTCATATTTGTTTTTTTAGCAGTGTATAAATTTGCACAATATTGACAAACGTTAAAGGTCCGAGTAGGATAATGTTACTTGCTTGAATAACCGAAAAATATTTCACATCACCGATTGTATCGTGAAATTGACAAGTTCACGACATATAATTAAAATTGGCATTAACTTGATTAATTCCATGTCAGAGACGCCCATCACAAAAGCAAACCACCCGGTTTCAAATATATTTCGAATATTACCTAGACTTTGACCTTGAAGTTATTGATTGACCTTGACCTTTATGCGATATATAATAGTGCATAACATTTTGTACAACATTAAAAATACACAGTGTATTAATAGAAAATAATTTAAATCATAACGTTCACCCATTTACAAGACATGTGTGAAAAAGACAAGTTATGGTTGGACCACTTGTCCAAACAATTACAAACCCGGTTATCAGATAAATACTCCATTAAACCCTTAAATGAAAGGTTACAGTTGATGTGTTTTTTTTAAATAATATATCAGATAATTTTCGATAAATTGATACATTTAAAATGCGCTATTTAATGTCCGCATGTTATTGCTTAGAATGGTCTATTTTAAGTGATATGAAATATGAAATATATTTTCTTTGCAATCAAGAAGGGTAGGCCTATTCTCATTTAGTATTGAGGGGGGGGGGGGGTCGGAACGAAGCCCTGGTGGTTTTATTTGGGCGATCTGGGAAAGTTCACGATTTTATATATATACACCCTGCACAATGACAGATATAACGGTTTTGCTGAACGTTGCATATATATAAGAGGTACATGTGCTAGTTAGATGCACATTAGAAATATAAATAATGGACTGGGTGGTGGTGAATGTAGTATTAGACACTGTAACTACAAATGTCCTCGACAACTACTACTAACCTGTCCATGAAATATATTGATTATTTTCCAGGTAGCCCTAAATGCGTATTTCTGTGCTTCTGTGTTTTATTTTCTGACTTAGTAAATAGCCCAGCCCTACATACATACATACATAGCTGGGGTTTTTTTTTCAAAAACAATGTTGTACAGTCTTACAATAAATATGTTCTGTGTTTGTGTTAAATGTTAAATGTTTGCCGGTAAAATATATCATCGAGGAATTATTTCGGCGGCCATTATACGAATTCTGAAAATACTTCTTTTTCAGCTTTGTATCATCTAATAAAATTAGGTTCAGAAGTACAAAATAAATTTAATAAACTCATTATAATGGCTTGTGCCGCATTAACTATATGAAACAACAGGTAGTTTTGTTGGTGGCCATTTTGGATTCATGCTAATTTTGAAAGTACTCTGGCCATTCGGCGGCCATATTGGATTTATGCAATTTTGACATATTTCCCCAGGAGGCATTTTGGAGCATTTTTAGTATGTTGTTCTAGTGACTTTTCTGAAATGCATTGAAAAAAGAAATTATTCGGTTGCAATTTGTGCTGGGTCAGGCTCTCAAATAGCCTAGATTGACTAAACTAAAATAAATGCGTCGGTAGGCCGCTACCAGACATTAGAAACACAAAAGAAGCCATATCCCAAATTATCTGCCATTGAAGGTCAGTCACAAGACCATCTCTATTACAATGCTGGACAACTCAACTGATACATCAGATTTCAGTAAACTAAATAAGAGGTTGGTCACAGTGAAAGGTAATTCAAAAATGGGTTGTCAAGTTATGCAAAGTTACATTAAACCTGCCAATAAATTAAACCAACTTTTAACACATTGTGTGAAATAACAAGATATTGCATACATAGTGCGGAAGCATTAGATTTACACTTGGAAAAAAAATGTTGAAAGCTGAATGTTTCAGGAAAGCTGCCCAGATACCGAGATAAATTTTTATTAGAAATTTTCAAAATGGCCGCCATCCTGAGTCGTGGAAACCCAAAAATTGTATAAAAATTCAATAGTCAACATAGAACAACAAACAAAATGTTTAAATATAACAGAAATGATAGTTTAATGATCATCCAATGTACATAAAATATATTATCATTTTTCATTAAAATTCTGTGATAGCTATAGGCCTAAGCCAACATTCAAATGCTATCCAATAAAAGCCAGAAAAAATAGCATTTGCTTTACTGAACTGAATGCAAAAACATGTATATGTCTAGAAAATACAGAAAGATTTATTTCACAAAATCATATGATATGTGATCATAATTGTCCCGGTCGGTAAAGGTTTTACTGGCCATCTTCTGACTCAGCCTGATACATATTACCACATGTTTTTCCAGTGCATGCTGAGCACATTGCTGAACAAAACAAGCCTTCCTTACGACATATGCACCTCCTGGTGCAACCTACTTTACAACCTCATAAAATAATTTTCAAAATACATTCTGGTGCTGTAACAGGATCAATTTTATTCATTTGTCTGTCCGTTCCGAATATTATAATGTTCATCACATAGCAGTCAAAGACCATATCGTCACGGTTTAGTGATAGTGTGAAGTTAACATGAATATCAATTTTTGTTGTCCAATCCTTGCTCTGCGTGCAATAATTTGCATTTATCCCAGCAGGCTCAATTTGCCACGTCTACTAGAAAGACATATTCATTTTCTATTTGCCTGTGTGGCGGACATGTTCGTCCCCACGATAATCACGATAATAACAGCTGTATTCGTTTATATGTTCAGGTATGTGTGACTGTTCACGCTGTTAAAACTATTATTATATTTTATCCTGTTTAATTCCAAACATGTTTTGGCTAGGCCAGTAGTGTACTTGTGTAATGATTCATGTTGAACGAATAGTACGAATTTGTTCAAAATAATGTTCTGTATTAAATCTGTAGAACGGCTCGAGTGTGCTAAATTTGTAAAATTATAAGCACGGATAATTATATTATAGATATTAAATTGATTGTAGTTACATTAATATAATCAGATATTTTATTGAAACAGATTGATTCATATTGCATTTAAAGTGTTAAGATTGTCGAATGTTTGACCCGGTAATTTCGCTATTTTTCATTTCTATTCATAACGTATCTAGTTTAAAGATAAATGTACTGGTCAGCTGTTATTGTTATATTATACTGGTACGTGGGTGAACCTGTAGTTTGTCCACTGACGCGTGAAGCATAAACATTGTATTTTCATGATTTCATTATTTTGCCTATTTCACTGTTAAAAACGATATTAAATTAATTACAGATTTGGACGCTTCATATCTTCATGAGTTGATTTAAATGCTGCTGGACCGTGGTACTGGCAGGGTAGGTTATCTGATTAACTAATAAAAGTTGTAATAATAAACGAGTGAGGTTACGCGGTATTTATCAATGTTATACTGGTTCTAAATGGGTTAGAGAAATACGTAGTATCTGACCGGTTTCTGAGAAGTTCTACATTAACGGGATACATGTTGAAATTATTAAAATGTATGTAACATGCCGATATTATTAAATGATAATAATAAATACGTTAAAATGCATTTTACACGATGAATTTCTGACAACTAAATTATTTATTATTTCACTAAATCCGTCATTACTGTGATACTCATTACTGTTTTTTACACTTGTTTTCAGGGGTTTTGTTTTGATTATGAATGTATGCCTGGATGAATAAAAATTGAAAAGACAGTTTTGTTTGACACTCTTAATCCCCACATTATTTGGGGCTTACACGTCGCCCCTTTGTAACCCTCCGGTCACAGTGCCACTGGCCGATCTGTACCGATCGGGTGATGCATGCCGGTCTTAAGCTCCCATCCCCAATCTGTAGGATTTACTTCGTCATTTCCTAACCATTGTTGAATAGTATGGTATGTTCTGAATGAATAATATTAAGCAGGATCGGATGATGGGGGCAGGGTCTCCAGCTTGAAACCATTCGACGTTAAAGACTTTCTGGAGACCTGCTTCATATACAGGTTGTACCTGTGCTCATCAAGAGAAGTACAGTGGGTTGATCCATACAGTTTCAACAGGAAATCTCCTCCTGTCTGGACAATGTCATCTTTCTTAGCATTCTGATCACCAAATACATTTAGCATATCCCAGTCGATTGTTCTATTATCAAATATCGACAAGGCCTTTCGTTTGTCTATATTGTGCAATGCCGAAACGGTATCGCATCCAGTAAAAGCGTGAGCAAAAAGGATGTGATTCCTGACGTTGTCATGCAAAGCATCCTGTGTCTTATGAATGCAAAATATTGTAGGTGGATAGGGGCTGAATTGCATGTATAGATCAATCGAAACAATTGCTTTGTCAATCAGCAAATAAAGATGTTTTGCTGCTGTCAATGTCGTATTGCTGCTCATATAGTCGGCATCTGCGCGACTCTGGCTACATACTACCCCAACATTCTCAACTTGGTCATCACATGTCTAATAAATCGAGCCTTGTTGTGTCGATTAGCCAGAAAACAAAACAATTCTGAGGTGTAAGCACTGTCAGGACCAACTCGAAGATAATATCAATGGAGGTGTTCTGTGTAGCCCTTCGCTGCTGCTCAGTTACTTTGGTGGACATGACTTCCCTGTATCTATCTAATATCACTGTAACCTCAGTTCCAAAATTGCTTAAGACATATCTTACATACATATCACATAATTGACCATATGTATAAGCTGATACGGTATAACAACTGTCCACCATCTATGACATAGTATGGGTTTCGGAGAGGCACAGACAATGGAGTGACTTTTGACTTAAATGCATCAGCAAGAATATGTGCTAGTTGTGGTTTTGCGCATGACACCTTTATCAAAAAAATATGGTGATTTGTTCTTTCATCTCATTTGGATTTTTGATTACACAGGTCACACGTATAGTCCCGTGGCAGGACCCCATTTTTTCAGAAAACCTTGTTAAACGCCCCTAAAATCATTTCTTTGCATTTTTCCTTAGTTTATATATAGTAGTACTCAAATCCGGTGGGTGTAGACTTCAACATGGCTTGGCTTTTTTAAAATTCAAGATGGCGGACAAGACGGCAGCCAAATTTGAAGAAATGATGTAACTTCCAAGAAAATTCACTTAGGGAGATGCTTTTTGTGTCTAAATATATGTTTTCAGGGAGAAGGAATCTATTTGTCCTATCAAATTCATATCTTAGGATATATATTTGCATAAAATTCAAGATGGCCGCCGAAAATACCAATTAAATGGCGACGAAAGGTTATGCAGAAACACAAACTTTCAAAAACTGTAATATCACATTAACGAAAATATTTAAATAATATATTGTTATGTTCAGACTTATGTTAAAGTGAGTCGTCATTATTTGGTTGTGTGAACATTGTGGGCCCACTCGCATTGGCATCATGGTCAACGTCCAAGGAAAGAGATCTGCCACAATGTAAACATTATGGTTCAGTGAAGCAAAGCGACTCAACTTTTTTTAAACATTTTACTAAATTAAACGTGGCTATTGACACTTTTTATGGCTGAATAGGGCATGGTTAAGAGTAATAAAGACATATGGTATGACATCATGCATAGAGAAGGTCATGGAAGGGGTAATAGGTGACACCCAAAATGAACAAACAACGGACATTTGGATCAATAACCTCGGGGATGTTGCACAAACACGCACGAATGACTTGTGTTTGGGGATTGTGTGTCACCCCAGTATCATACATCGTGACATGCAAGGAAGAGGATAAATCTCGGATACAGGTTGATACTGCTGATGGAACATCTATACTCAGAACCCTTGAGCCTCCACATGTCTGGCTATATTCTTCGGGAGGATTGCCAGTGGCGTAACCTGGCTACTGCGCTAAGCAGCGGTATCAATGTAGCTCCCACATCAGTGCAGGCACTATTGTTGGCCGTCGTAAGGCCTTAGACCACCGGCAAAATAGTGCTTGACACTAGGTTTTTCACGTGGGATGAATGAAGTCGCCCTCAGCTATTGTTACTCTGGGAACTATCCGAAGCGAGGATAGCGGAGCTGTGCAAAAGGCCACAGTGTTTTAGCATTAGAATAATTGTAGGGGAAAACACTCCCAATAACCCACCATGCCCGATCACCCCACATTCATATCATCAACTAGTCCGAGCTTGACGTGAACTGCATGGTTCAACGTCAGAGATTGACAGCATAGCAAAAGCTGTGTTTTTCTATGCTGGTGGTCAGTGTACGCTGAGACCAAAAAATTCATGAAAAATGTGAGGCTAGCCCTATTTAGATGATAAATTCACCTATAAAGACAGGGCTTTAAGTCGCCACGTTAAGGCATTATTCTAATGAGATGTACATCTGTCATTACAGAATGATATAAAAATAATTGATCAAACAATGACGCAGTAATTCATTGCGCAATCGATCGGATGCGCACCGTATTTTTGGGGCACAACTTTACGAATGGCATTGATTACAGACTCTGTATCGCACACAGAGTCTGTTATTACGGACTAGTCATCAACTTTACATCATTCATCTCATCAATGGACTGCACTGTTTTTATAGTATTTATATTTATATAAATAAATGACCATTAGTGCCTAAAAGTGACGTTAAGTAATATTCTACTACTACAACAGCACAGAATAATGTAAATGTGGCATGTGCATTCGATATAGGAAATGAACAACTACAGCACTTTGAGAGTGCGTTGTCTTAAAGTTTTCATACTATATTGTCTGAGTATGTTGTGTTACTTGCTTTTCATAAAACATATATTCCCTTAGGAGACCACACAGTTTTAGATCAAGAAGCAATATATAATAGAGTGATCGGTGTTTTGGTCAGCAATAGAGACCTGGATTTACCAGATGTTCTCTCTACTGAGCTCGCCACCTATCCGCCATCAATGACAGGGACAGGGCTACTCCACTATATCCAGATGATAACATGCGGGTGCAAATGGAAAACCCATTTTCAATAAAAACCTTCAATGGAGGTGGCAGAGATATTGGTATTATTGCCAACGTGTCAGCGGTGTTGTGGACACTTGATTGTCCAACAAAAGGTTCAGTCAACACGCTTGTCGAAAACTTTTGAGTATCAAATGAACTTACTGAAAATGATGAGTACCACGAATACAGGTACAGGAACTACTCAACTAAGAGTATTACTCGAGCTGTGCGAGGAATAACATCTTCGCTGATCCATAGGCTAAGCATAAAATCACCACTTCCACCAAGTTATTACATGTGACCAAATCCTAAATGGCAGCCTTTATAGTGACAGGAGGCGATGAAGTTCAGACTCAGGTTTTAAAAAGGGCAAACACATCCGCATTTGCACTTAGTTTCAAAACATCAGTGAGGAAGCTGATATTATTTTGGAGCAAAAGCTCATGTTCATATACATAGCAGAGAGTCAAGAATCATTTGATCACGGATGACACTGCTGGTTTTGCTTACCTGGTATACCATTACTCACACCTGAATCTACATTGTCCAATGATAGTGCAATCCACTGGCCAGCCGTCGTGCTGACTGACCACTGATGCGTGACACGTTCGGCAAACATCGGTACACTGACAGGAGTGATATAATGGTATGAACCATCACATCTTCTCAAACTGACCCCCTGTCCTAAATTCCGTTTTCACAATGCCCAAAATTAAACTTTGAAAATAACAAATTACAACATATAATGTTAACGGATAATAATACTATCTAAAGTCAATGCTATTAGAAACACAAAATAACCATCGGCTGCAGTCAAAACACTTTTACATCAATTTTACCCCCAAAATCGCCTTGCGACACGAGCCAGGAACACATATACTGTCGTCTGCATATCGTCTGCTAATCGAGTCCAGGTACACCAATGATGAAGATCAAGTAATATATCAAAATACGGTATTTGTCATCCATTGCATTCACTGCCATTCCACTAACTGATCATCATTTTATACCTTAATTCTACCCATAATTGTCCAACATACGTTAATTGGAATCAGACCACATTTTTTAATCCAATATTAATGTAAACAAATCCAGGCAGAAGGTCAATTATTAGATGTTCACCAGGTTTGTTTAATAAGACAAATTTATGTTTCATATCTGATTTTCGTATGTATCCACTATATCTTATGAACCCTACCAGTATCACTGCCGCAAAGATTAAAACGACATGTAGCAATATCTCTCAGTCACTATCTACAAGTAGGTTTAGCAGCCTTCACGACAAATGGCATTGTTAAGTATTGGAATCTTACATGTAGGCTTAGGGGTCTTGTCTTTGGAAACATGTACAGCAAGAAAACAACACAAAAAAACACCAAATTAAAAAAAAAGACAAATCCGAGTTGGGGCTTGACCCACCCATCCACTTCCGAGTTTTTCTCGTATTTTTGGATTTTTTTACCTTGACAAAACCCCTTAGCACATTCAGTGTGTGATTAGAAAATAACAAATATATCACGAAATATTATGGTTACCCTTATTACATGTTATATCGTTGTGACGTGTGGTACACGGAACGCATTACATTTGGATACATTATAAGCTTAGAATTTTTTTTAATTACAATACATCCGGTTTTACCATCGACGGTGATGACAATATCATTTTGCACCGTTTAGTGCTTAGTTGGTCTGTTTTCCCAAGTTTATTAAACTTAACTTCATACGCTATACACATAGTTTACTGAAATGTTATTTATTGTAGCCACCCTGTATAAATACGCTGCACACTTTCACATTCCTTTGTAGGGTATCGTGAATTTTTGTTTGTTAGATATCTTGACATTTGAGTGGTAGTCAGTTGGCCAGAGGTGGCCAAGGAGGGTTTCGTCACCACTTGAGCGTGCATACATAAAACCTGTTTTTTTACAAGGGGACCTATGGGCATAACTAGCAACCGGTTGTCGGCTTGCAAGTGTGTGCATGAGTTTTTGGGGGGCAAAATACGACTTATTACGAAACCGCAAAAAAATAATTCCGTGAGAATAAATTAATTTATTACAATTAAACAAAACGTTTTAAAAATGACACAGAATGGACAAGATATATTCACATTGCACAGTATCATTTAAAATATAGCTTATAATGAAATAAATCACATTTGTTAAATTATTGGATCACAACGAAAAATTTGTAAGCGGTTAAACCGAGTGCTTTCCCTATGCAAGTAAAATCTTTGCAATTGATCAAGGATTAGCCTATTTTTAGAACCAGTATCTTAGGGTGATAGTTATATGAAATATGCAGGATACTACTTTGTTGTGATATACCATATACTGTGCACGTGCAGTCAAAATAATAATAATAAACTCTATAGTATATAACATGACACCTGGGAGAATGCATATGTATGCAGATACATGTAAAATAGATGCATAGAAATAAAGTTACGGAGACCAGATAAATATACTTAATTATCATAAATAGAGATACTGTGGCATCAGCTTTTAAAAACAAATACGTTTTCTAAGCCGATCGTGCTTCACAAACCAATAAAATATGATAAACTAGTAGCTCATAGTTTATCACATCAAGTATGAAACACGATACTGTGCTCTTAACATGTAACATACACAGAAATAACATAATTATTAGAATGTTGGCAATTCAGTAAAACATCGAGCTTCCATGTTTGAATAAACCATATTATCCAATTAGCAATTAGGAACAACACATCTGACGTCTAGCACAACTACACCACGAATTAATACATTTGCTTGCAGTACACAAGTAGACATAGCTCTGGGGTTAAAGTAGGCATCAGCTGACATCTCATTGGGATGGGCAGTGGTAGATTCAGCAATTGAAGTTAATTTGTTTACTCTAAATTCTAATACACACCACAGCTTATACAGTCATCCTCTTATGTGCTTTACAGGGGTCCGGGTTTATGCTCCCTCAGAAAAATGTCAAAATATAAAGCTTAAAATGGTGCTTTCTGGAGCATATAAAAGCCCAAATTTGTGGGGTTGTTGTTTTTGGGAGGGGGGGGGGGGGACTAAAGGGAAGGCGTCGCTCCCTCTGGATCAGCTACTGATGGGTTGCATAATTCGATTGGGCTGATAATCATATTCTTCTGGAGATGATATAGAGGCTAGAGCGCGGAGCGTTGCCAATGTCGGCTGCTTGCCGTGCGGTTTCGAATCCCGCTTGGTGCAGGATTTTCAGAGAGATATCATGTTTCTCCCCTCTCAATATTGGGATATTATTTCGATGTTGTGTCCTTGGGCAAGGCACTTTACCCTTACATGCTTCACTTGACTCAGGTGTAAATGAGTACCTGGTAGGACAGAGATGCCCATGTGTGCGACTAGTTCCTAGCGCCGAAATGGCTGCAAGTGTTATATGCTCCAAAGAGGGAGTTGAAATGGTACATGAATGAACAGGGCCAGTGACCAGGGGTAATATGTGTCATTGTATGTGCGCTATATAAGAACTCACCATTATTTTATACCAAGGAGAGCAATATGGGCACAGCACAGACTCTAATGTTTCGGGTAAGTCGTCCTTTGTGAGTGTTTTTTAAGATCTGTTTATTTTTACCATGGATGTGAATTGACTATAGTAGAGGTGCTAAGGTCCAAAAATTCACCAAAGTGTTCGGATTGTGATAAAAGCACCAAATCTCATACATGGGTGCCTTTTCATCTCCTAAATCACATAAAAGGAACACCCCAGGTGATTTTGACCCGTAAACTGCCCTAATTTGCATATTTCAAAAGTAAAACTAAAATGTTTTCTGTTTACATTATATCTCGATTTGTTCTCCGTATTTTGTGATTTTATTTACTTCTATGACTCGTGTAACTGTATCTTAGTATATTTTGATATATTTATGATTATTAAAGAGGCTCACAAATTAGAATAACGGAATTCAAAATGGCTGCAAACATAATATTAAAATGATTTTCTCCATTGAAGATAAAACGTAACCAAACACTTAAGTTATCTTAATCTGCATAACTTCAAAATGGCCGCCATGACCAAAGTGGAATGAAAATATTGTGATTACATCTTTCTTTGTGATTTGACTAACCTTGTCAATTATGACATATTTTATAATTATCTTCTTCAATAATATCTTATCATCTTTATATATACCATATCTAAATATTCAAGTTTATAACAGCTAAAAGGCGAGGCTTCACATACAAAGTAACGGGCCTCCGATTTTTTAGAATTTTTAACAAAGACATATACAATATTTTGCCACAAATCTGTGTTGGGCAAAATATCGCCTCACATAAATTGCTCAAGTTCCAGATAGCTTTGTTCAAATATGATGCTGTGGTGACATAATCCCACCTGAAGTGCAACTAGTTTTGTGGGCAATTGATGCATCTCTGGAAGAGTCATCCAGCACATGCTCCCGTTTATCTCTTGTTTTTCGCCACTCCAGCTATGTGGATTATGACGTTTATGATAAACATTCAATGTCTTTCGCCAGATACATCTATCCAGATATATAGCCATTGGGGGTGGGGGGCTTTTTCGGCACACAAGATAACACAACATAACTATTTTTTCCTCTTGTGACATTTTTGAAACTCATTGACACGTATCTCTTCACGGCTTCTGCATTCCGATACTTTCACCAGCCTCCATAGTTTGTTAGACGATACTGAAATGTACATAGTGACACTGCATGGCCATCGGAAGTCTTAGCACAAAGGAAAAATATACATGTGTACATGCATAAGGGTTTTCTGCTTGCTTTTCCTGTCAAAGTAGCCTATGCACGTGTACATGAAGTTATGTTATGTTCACGAAGACATGCCTGCTACGATCGTGTGAGATACATATTGATGTGAGTTATCTCCTGTATGATATGTTATCTCTCCTATATGTATTCTACATCGACCTTCAGCTGTCCCTGTCTAGTCGATTAAAAAGTATTATAGTAGTAAAAGATTCGAGTATATTTATGTACGTTTATAATAAATTGGCCCTCCCTGACTCTCTGAGGCTTTTTTACCAATCCAGTGGCTGATATAACTGAAATTTTAGATGGATTAATAATAAGTATGTTAAGTTTCAAACGTAGAATCTTCATTATCCCCAGAATCCGCATCTCAGCTGGACAAGAAGGTATAATATAATATGTTGCGTATAAATGAGAATATATGAGCTAGACCTACACTATGTGCTATGTAGACCCTACGTATTTGTTTTAATGTTGACTAACAAAACTGATGATGAGGGAAAATGTTATTTACACTAACAATTTCAAGTAAAAAGGTACCAACCTAGTTTATTTCAATACATTTGCGTTAATCATATCGTTAAAGTTTCTTTTAAAACAACTCTCATTGTAGATGTAAATGCAGTCCTACACACAGTTCACGAGCTTTTTGTGCGGGCATCGTATTTAAAAAATGTACCTTTATGTGTTTATATCAGATAATGCAGAACACCTTACATAAGCATAACGAAAATATCGCGGATGTTTGATAAGCTACAAAGTTTTTTGGCTTCAAAATATGTAGTGTTAGATGCAGCCCAATAAGCTAAAGATTATAGCGTAAATAAAATCTGTGAATATGATAATGTTGGCGTCCATTTTGAATTTTGTTACCCGATTGGCGGATATTTTATTAATTACATATTTTTTTAGCTATAATTAAGCAGTGTGTACAGTGAAATAAGCTGTTATAATGAGAATTATAACTTTAATGAAACATTTGAATATGATAATTCCGTTATGCTGATTCGGGCGGTTTTCAAGTTAAATAAGCATCAGGAATATATCCAAAGATACTGAGACACAATTATAGTAAACATAAAAGCAAATTAAATCACAAAATTCAGAGAAAAAATCGAGATGTAGTGTAAACAAACCAGATTGCGTTTGATTTCGCGGCCATTTTGAAATATGCAAATTACGATATTTTACGGATCAAAGTCGATTGGGGTGTTCCTCTTATATGATTCAGGACATCGAAATGTACCCGTGTGTGAAATTTGGTGCTTTTATCACAATGTGAACACTACATCGCCTTAGCACCTCTACTACTACAGCAGTTGATGATAGAGGGATAGTACAGTTTGATCACAAACTGCTCCGCTTCTTTTAATTTAAATGTGTCATTTTCAACGCTTGAATAAATAGTATGGTTGGTGACATTACTCATATCAACAAAGTTAGCTGATGAAGATATAAACATATTTGCTGTGAGATGTCCGCTTTATCTTACCCAATAAATAGTATATGAGTAAAGTTAACAGATCTTCGCCACGATATGTCATGAATGTATCAGGATGATACATTATGTCAGTAGATCTACATGCATATATGGTACAGTACTATAGTGTACAGAAACGATATTATAGAACCATAAAGTTACAATTTAATGTTGAAATATGGCATCACAATGTAGGCACATGACATTATATGTATAATGATAGTATAATCTTGTCATAAACCTTGAAATTTTTGAAATGTTATGGCATGATAGTGTCGACATATGATAATTATAGTAGGGCCTACCATAATATGAAATTATATGGCAATAACATGTCGGTATGCCGAAGTTTGGAAGTATGATGAAAACTTAATGTTTTTATACCCCACCCACTGGGCACACGACGTTGTTGAGACGTTGAATCAACGTCACAGACGTTGATTCAACGTGGCAACAACGTCGTTTGCCCAGTGGGCAGTATGCCACTCAAATGGTTGGATATTCCACATTATGCCATACAATGATGGGATGGAGCACTACAGGATGTGTTACTTTAATAAAATAATAATACTATAATATTGCACTAGCTGTAGTGTAAAAATATTACATTCACATCATTGTATATGGTATTATATTTTCAGAATATGGAGTATTAAGAGATGATACTAATTCCTCAACATGCTATTATAATGTATATGATTATATGACATTAACTAATCGATATATGACATTTTGTTTAACTGTATATTACAGTGTGAGTTCTGGTAATGAAATTATATGTGGAAATATTGTATTCTACTCAGCATATAATGTCAGAATATGGCTTTATAAAGTGTAAATATAGCAATATAATTGGCAATACAGTAGTGAGTAGAACCTGCTGTGAGCACCCACTCTTAGGAGCAGCCAACCTCCCGTGCGAAGCCACTTGGTCATTCCCAAAAATGACATTTTGTATACAAATGAACCTCCTATGTGCAGCCACCTATATTAAGAGGCCACTTTAACTGTGTTGCAATTGCAATCGTTTTACACTAAGTTCCAAAGTGAGTAAAATTTAACCACATATCTGATATTTTAGTATCCTAGATCAAAGCCATTATAATGGCATGATATGGCTGTATTATGGATATACGTGACATTTAAATATCCGCATATGTTATTATATAATGTGAGATATTAGTAATATAAATCAGGGATGTATTGCATATTATAATGTTTTATTTCAGGTCTGCTATAGTGCGGACATATGGTATTTTAATATCAGGATAATATGTCATGTAAATATCAGAATGTCACTTTAATGTGGCATAGATTTAATATGACACAAGGTCATTTAAAGGTCATTTCAAGGTGAAATAAACTTTTTCTTATTGGGTGGCTACCGAGGATTCGCATTGTTACGAACTTGGGCAAAATAATGGTTAAACATTTTTTTTCAATATTCTCCGAAAGTAAAGGGTTTCTGCCTTTAAAAAACATGTTCAGGTATGGATTATTAGAGTATTCTAATCATTTTAACTGTTTTTTGGGCTCAGTAGGTGATTTCAAAGACGATGTATAGAAATAAAAATATGTTTATTCCCAAAAACTTAGGGACAAAAAGGCGCCGGATTATACACATATTTGTCATAATTTCAAATTAATGAGTTTGAATGATATGCTTGAATACATGGTTAAAATGTTATTTTGCTATTCTTCTTTTGATCCTTGATAAAAAAATATTGTCTTCAAGTATATTATAATAAAACTATATAACCTCCACATTATTTTTGATTTTTAATTGTGTTTTTTTTCTGTCTATAATAATGTTGATTGACCGGTAAAATTGACAATGTAAGGGTGAATTTGGCGGCCATTTGGAAAATACTCTGTAGCTCTAGATCATATAATATTTTCCTAAAGTATGTTAGAGTAAAGCGATATTACATCCAGATTGTTTTGGGTTTTTAATTGAGTGTTTTCTGCTCATAATAATGTTGATTGACTGGTAAAATTGACAATTTAAGGGTGAATTTGGCGGCCATTTTGAAAATACTCTGTAGCTCTAGTGCACACACATGAAACCCGACAACCGGTCAGGATTTCTTTATAAGAGGTCTGAAAATATATCTAGCAAGGTTTTAGGTATGCACAAAAAAGTCGACACGAAAACCTTAAATTAGCTCTTTTCTGATTCCTGGCCAACTGACAATGGTGCAGGGAACAATGGATCGGTGGCTGATGATACAGTCTTATTTGGCTTATTTTTTTTCCGTAGAATTTCCTTTATATGTGCCATTTTTCTGGCAACGCTGGGAAAGAGAATCTTTACGTAACTCAGAAAACAACATTATAGGATAGAAAACGTCTTTGCAATCTCAGGGAAGAGTTCTTTGATGTTTGAAACAAAGGCAATGAGTGTATCATTTGCAAAAAGTTCTAGTTAGTACACCAAAAAAGAGCCATATTTAAGGAGTTACCTAAACCGGCGGTACAACATTTGTCCACATGTCTAGAATTGTTCCCAGGGGTCTCTAGATACATAATCTGGTTGATGACATTGCCGCAAATGGGGGCGGGCTGAGAATTTGACACTTTAGTACACCTACCCGATTTTCAGAGAAAATATTCGCTAAAATATAATTTTCGCGTAATTCTCACTCTATTCTAATGTTGGGCTATTTAAGTGAAATATTTTTGGATTTTTTTTCCATTGATCAGGTCATATATCTGTGGAGATAAAATAGTCAGGGGGTCAAATGCATATTTTTGGTCAAACCTGGAAAGTGGGTCCAAAGTTTTTTTCTCTGTGTTTTCATGTTATATAGGTATTGTACTCAAGGAAACTGCATGATGGCATTCTCACAACATTGAGCATTTTTATATAACACGTTTTATAAAATCGCGTCAATCGGGACGCAAAATAATAGTTTTACACGTTTTGAAAAATATAAATATGTATATAAAGCACTAACCTTATCTATATTTGCCATCATTGGAAATAGTATGTCTCCAGTGTTAACAAAAGTGAAACCATAATTGTACAAATTGATTGAACCAGAAGTTTTGAGTTATGTGAACCCTTTGATTCCAAGGCCTTTTATAAACATAATTACCAGTGTGAAAACCTCAAATTTCACAATAATATAAGAGTGTGACCTATCAGAATTAAAGGAATTTCATTACGAACCTGAATATGATGTCGCAGAGTATCTATAAAACATACGTACCGCAAAAATTAATATTTTTATATATATCGACGAGATATATAATGTATAATTCTGGCCATACGTTCTAAAATTCTGTATACTACGTCCTCCAATGGTGGTAACACTTAACATCAAAGTATTTGTTCATATATTTATATATTTTTTGAAAGAAATCATTGTGTGGTTTATTACCTCCGCCAAAGGAGGTTATGTGTTTGGCCGCGATGGTTTGTCTGTCTGTCAGTAGGATTATTTATAAAGTAAAAAATGGATTTTCATGAAACGTTTACAAGAGGTGTGTCTCGGGCCATTAAATTTGGAAATAATTCGGATTAGTTTACGATCCGGATCCAATCCACAATAACTGCGGCGGAGGTTTGCAGTCTCTGACTGACTGTCTAGTTCTATTTGGTGATATGTCTATGCTTCTGCAAGTCGTACCTATCACATTATACCCCTGTTGCAAAGTATGAGTGCACCTTCAATTGATGACAGATAATGTAACCACAGCTGAGTGTTATGCTTTGTGAATCAAAATAAATTTCAAATTATTTACATTTATTTGGAATTACTTATGCTAACTGTTTGTCGTGATTAATAATTCAGACCAAGAGGGCTCAGCAGCAAATGACCCACCCACAGTTTATGTTTTATTTTAAACGCGATGAAACAACAATTAAAAGGTTTTCAAAAGAGGGTGGGTGGCAGATTATCATGATTTCAATAACTTTTTTATCAGATACTATGATCCAAAAAAATGTGGCATGCCTGCGTCTTTCGCTCTACCAGAGTTGACACTAAACCAAGAGAGCGAGGTAAACATGTTAGAGAAGGGCCAATGAAGGGTCAATTTTATTTGCATTTTTTTCATGAAATCTGCAAATCGTCAAACCGAATAATTTGTAGAAAAGCAGACAGTGTGTGAAACTCAAAACACTATCGTAGCATAATTATACATAATTGTATAGGCTTACCACATATTGATATGCCACATGCACACCATGACACTGCTCTGACTGATATGACACATTTCCAGTCATTGGCGACAGGCCACAATTTACAATTATGAAATCTAATCTGCAACTGTATAAAATTATGACAGACGTCCTTTGGGTGTATCCAGATAATTGGTTTCATCAGAGACATATCCCTGGGTTGGTGGTATACATCTCTTCGTGGGTGCCACCGGTGTACAACTCTGATGGCAGGATCAGTACCGTGGTACAGACTTACATTTAGGCAAACAAAACAATGCTACACAAGATAATGCGATGATGAGTGAACCCTAGCACCCGAAGGGTGCTGAGAGTGAGATAAAGGCAACAAAGCTTATTTAAAAGCTGATTTTAGCCTTTCCAATTCTTCATTAATATATCATACTCATTGCAGATGTCTGGTTGGCAAGGGCGGCAAGGAACCTGGGAAAACAGAAGCATTTTATAATTTAAGTAATTTTGCTGCGCCCTCAGCGCACAGAGTGTTGCGGTGGTCTAAATGAGGTGTTGAATCAGCCAGTAGCTATCCTGTATCTCGTGTCTTATCTCGCAAGTCAGAATGAGAATATGCCGATAAAGTTGTAATTTAGCAGATCCTTTAAATGTACATTTGAGACATTTATTTTATTAAACCTATGTCTCTTGTGCATATTTAAATTAACTTAGTATGTTAACATACTTTAAATTGCGCTCTGCGCTTGCTGTGCGACATGTTGCTTTCCAAGATAATGACACTACATCTAGTCTTCTATATGCGTTACTACAATTCCAGCACTACATTTTGAGCACGAATAGCCAGATGTAGGGTATCTAAGTTGAAACATATCCCTGTTCCAACAGCTTTCTTGATTGCTGCTAGTAATAACAGCTCATCTGAATATGTCATGACCCGCAACAGGATGAAGGGCTTATTCAAAACATACACAAGAGCACATGCACACTCTTAATACCAGGACCGATCTAAATATCAAAATTCCGAAAGTCATTGGCATAACAAGACGCTAATCACGAAGGAGGTGATCACAGCATATAGTGCACCTTCACAGGGGGTATTCGGCATATTAAACTGTGATATACATAATCATAGACCAATCTGCTGCACAGCTTTAGGAGACAAATATTGATATTCCCATCACCTGTTGATAATTATGATAATTGCCATCAACTGAGCAAGCCTTCCAGGAACATTTGAAAATAGAACATTTACAAACTTTCCGGTGAAGAATGTCTTGATGCTTGAGCCACAGAAGTTAGATCCGATAGCATATGAACGGAGCATAGATGGGAATATGTTATGTTCAACTACAGTTCCTGAATGAAGTCAACTGGTCCCAGATTGAATCTCAACTGGTCCCTAATTACATAACAAAAAAAAATATGGTTGCTCCAGTAAGAACCATGTGATAGTGTTCGATGTGGAAGCAGCAGAGCAGGAATGCCATTGTCTAAGAATATGATGCATACTAGTACTGCATTAACAAATATGATGAAACAAATAATGAACAGGATGGTAGCTGTATCTTTAATATAAATATATAGCAAATGGCAAAATGATGTCGAAGGTGGTGGTGTCATTGCCGATTATTTAACTTAACATAGGATAAAGAACTATTTATTTTAAATAACTATCACGTACAATGTTGGTAGTTTAGCAGGTACAGTAGTTTAGCAGGTACAGTAACCTGAATTATTACACCACATATTGATAATTGATGTATCCATATAGTCAGATATAGATATGCTGTGATATTGGAACTATAAAAAAGAAACAAAAAGGTTAAATATCATGAATTATTTACTCATCTGTTAAACTGTTATACCACAAGAACGGAACATATATACGTCACAGATAAATTCAAACCACTTTGTCATTGATGAACCAACTTCATATTTTGCACAATACAATCATATGCCTTGACACAGAGGCTGGCCAATTGGCATTTAACTTTACCTAATTAGGGCCCACAAATTTCCTCCGTGTGTCTCAATAGCGACCGGGCATCTAAACATTGGAGAAGCGTTAATTTGGATCAATGCCAGCGTCGCAGATAATGGCCCAACATTGGGTTAGTGAATCATGTTGACTGCCCCATACAATATAATTCAAACAATATAATAATCCCCTTATCTTTCTCATCCCAGCAAATATATACGGTCAAGTATGCCACATTTGGGTTGTGACCTAGAGGAGCGAAAATAGGTGAGCGACAGGTTATCTAGTTTATAAAGAGCATGACACTTTATTATTATAAGACAATCACTACAGGTTCAGCTATAGAAACACATACAAATGTGGGGGGGGGATGTAATATAGGGCCTACAAACGATACTGAATTAGGCATGTTTGACCTGATTTTGTGACCTTTGACCTTGAATTATAGCCTTGACCTTTGACCCAATGATATTTATTATTAATATACATCAATATACAACCGATAAAACTAATAATTATCAGTTATGTCAATATATAAAGTGATTTTCTGTTTTTCCCGATCACGTAAAACCATTATTTTGTACCGCGATGGGCGAAAATTGTAAAACACGTTATTTCAAAATGCTCAATGCTGTGAGAATGCCATCACGCGGTTTCATAGAGAACAATACCTATATAACATGAAAACATTGAGAAAAAAACTTTGGACCCACTTCCCAGGTTCAGCTCCTGGCCCCCTGACTAAAATAGTAAATTTTTTAAAATTTTTGCACTAGCATTCTACCTCCGAGAGCTATTTTGAATATTGTAAATATGTCGCAAAATGCAATTTTTCTAAATTTTCAATTTTTTTGCATATAGTTTAGGACAGCAGGTTTGTTTCTGCGCGAAAGTCTCCGTGAGCGGTACCATTTGGTTCAGATACATCCCTTAAGTCAGAATCAGGTTACCAATGCTTAATGCGTCGAGTAATAATTGATCATTATGGCCAATTTCAAAATGGCCGCCGTAAAATCCATTGTTTTTCCCGAAATGTATTATTGAACATGGTTTTCTTAAATTTTGCATCACAAGCACGGTTTGAGTGTCTAATCCTCCATTTTATTCAAGTATTTACAAATGCTGGAATGATATTTAGAGTTCAATCCAAGATGGCTGCCAGAAATGATCAAGAAAATGTTTAAAATTTCACATTTTCTTGTAAATATTTTATAGGCACATGTTTTATCATGTAAGAAAACCCCCACGATCGGTGTCATTTGGTTCAGAGACAACCCTTGAGTGAAAATAATATGATTAGTGCTTGATTTGTAGAGTAATTAATCAATATGGCCGATATTAAAAAGGCCACCGTGAAATCAATGCTTCAAATGCATAACTCCACATGCTAAATGGATCCACTGAATATATATATGTATATTTTAAGTGCTAGAATATGTTATTTAAGAAACCAATCCAAGATGGCCGCCGTAAAAATGGCAAATAATATTTTCGAAACTTTTGAAAAAAGTTCATTAGTCCACGTTCTGTTCTGCATGAAAACCTCAATGAGCGGTATTATTTAGTCCAGAGGCATATATTAGGTCAAAATCAGGTGATAATTTCTTGATTTGTCAAGTAAATAAGCATTATGGCGATTTTAAAATGGCCGCCGTTGAATAAATGCATTATAATTGAACATTTTTTACCTAATAGTCATATCATAAACACGGTTTCGATATAATTTCTTGAAGCGACACAATCAGGCTAAAAATTATCAAAAAATCGGAAATTTTTCTTTGGCTTCCTAATATGACCATATGATGTAAACATGTCCATAGACTAGAACTGCCATTTTTATTTTATTTTTTGTGCTGCACATTTTTCAGTTAAGCGAGATGTAGAGATTAAATTCCCGTATTTGTTATTTTGGATATATAATACAGCAACAAAGATCACTTTTGTAGTGGCATACATAATTTTCAAGGTGGCTGTTATCACTTCTTCACTGGCCAAGATCAGTTTTGTAGTTGCTGAGATAACTTTTAAAATCGCTGTGATCACTTCTTCAGTGGTCAAGATCACTTTTGTAGTGGCTGATATAACCTTTAAAGTGGTTCTAATAACATATTCGGTGGCAAAGATCACTTTTGTAGTGGCTGAGATACCTTTTAGAATGGTTGTAATCACTTCTTCAGTACTCAAGATCACTTTGTAGTGGTTTACATAATTTTAAAATGGCTGTGATCACTTCTTCAGTGGCCAAGATCACCTTTGTAGTGGCTAACATAACTTTTAAGTGGCTGTGATCACTTCTTCGGTGGCCAAGATCACTTTGCATTGGCTAAGATAACTTTTAAAGTGGTTCTACTTCTAATCACTTTTTTAGTGGTCAAGATCACTTTTGTAGTGGCTAACATAACTTTTAAAGTGGCTGTGATCACTTCTTCAGTGGTCAAGATCACTTTTGTAGTGGCTGAGATAACTTTTAAAATGATTGTAATCACTTTTTCAGGGGTCATGATCACTTTTGTAGTGGTTTAGATAATTTTTAAAGTGGCTGTGATCACTTTACTGGCCAATATCACATTTCTATAGGCTGACATAATTTTAAAAGTGGCTGTTAACACTTCTCCACTGACCAGGATCACTTTTGCAGTGGCTGAGATACCTGTTAAAGTCGCTCTGATCACTTCTTCAGTGGTCAAGAACACTTTTGTAGTGGCTGACATAACTTTTAAAATGGTTGTAATCACTTCTTGGGTGGTCAAAATCACTTTTGTCATGGTTGAGATAACTTTTAGAATGGTTGTAATCACTTCTTCAGTGGTCAAGATCACTTTGCATTGACTTAGATAACTATTTTCAGTGGCTGACACCAGTTTGTTAGTGAGCAAAATCAACTTTGTAGTGGCTGACATAACTTTGAAAGTGGCTATGATCACTTCTTCAATGGTCATGGTAGCTTGTGTAGTGGCAGAGATAACTTTCAAAGTGGATGTGATAAGTTATTTAGTTGTGAAGATCACTTTTGTAGTGCCTTAGATCATTTTTAAAGTGTGTGTGATCGCTTCTTTAGTAGCCAAGATCACTTTTGCAGTGGCTGCGATAACTGTTAAAGTTGATGGGCTCACTTCTGCAGTGTACAAGATCACGTTTGTAGTGGCTTACATAATTTTCAAGGTGGCTGTTATAGTTGTGAAGATCACTTTTGTAGTGGCTTAGATCCTTTTCAAAGTATGTGTGATCGCTTCTTTAGTGGCCAAGATCACTTTTGTAGTGGCTGAGATCACTTTTAAAGTTGATGGGTTCACTTCCGCAGTGTCCAAGATCACTTTTGTAGTGGCTTACATGATTTCCAAGGTGGTTGTTATCACTTCTTCACTGGCCAAGATCACTTTTGTAGTTGCTGAAATAACTTTTAAAATTGTTGTGATCACTTTTGCAGTGGTCAAGATCACTTTTGTAGTGGCTGCGATAACTTTAAAGTGGTTCTAATCACTTCTTCAGTGGTGTCAAGATCACTTTTGTAGTGGCTGAGATAACTTTTAAAATGGTTGTAATCACTTCTTCAGTGGTCAAGATCACTTTTGTAGTGGTTTAGATAATTTTTAAAGTGACTGTGATCACTTTAGTGGCCAAGATCACTTTTCTATCTGCTGACATAATTTTAAAAGTGGCTGTTGTCACTTCTCCACTGGCCAAGATCATTTTTGTAGTGGCTTAGATCATTTTTAAAGTGTGTGTGATCGCTTCTTTAGTGGCGAAGATCACTTTTGTAGTGGCTGAGATAACTTTTAAAGTTGATAGGATCACTTCTGCAGTGTCCAAGATCACTTTTGTAGTGGCTTACATTTTTGTCAAGGTGGCTGTTATCACTTCATCACTGGCCAAGATCATTTTTGTAGTTGCTGTGATAACTTTTAAAGTGGTTCTAATCACTTCTTCGGTGGCAAAGATCACTTTTGTAGTGGCTGAGATGACTTTTAGAATGGTTGTAATCACTTCATCAGTGGTCAAGATCACTTTTGTAGTGGTTTAGATAACTTTTAAAGTGGCTGTGATCACTTATTCAGTTGCTAAGATCACTTTGTTGTGACTAACATAATTTGAAAAATACCTGTTATCATTTCTTCACTGGCCAAGATCACTTCGATGGTCTAAAACTATAGTGGGTCAAGTCGACTTGAAAGCAAAATTGTATTTATCGTTTTGCTTAGAACTACAGTCTGCTAAATCCACTTATCAGCATGTAGACTTGGACTTACACTGATGAAACACACAGCGATTGGAATTTTACAGTAGATCAAGTGAAGTTAGCAGTATTTTTTAACTTCCAAAACGATTTACAGAAGCAAAATTGGGATCAACAAGATACCAAGTTGACTTAGCTCATTGTTATTCTAAGAAAACGGACTATACAGAGATTGTTCCTAGATCAACAATGCACTAAGTCCAGGCATTTCTCCTGTGCTGTTTCCGCAAGTCTTAGAATAACAATGCGCTAAGTGCACTTGCATCTTTTTTGTCCCAGAAACAGAGCCCATGAGCATGTAATAACAGAACAACAATGTGTCAAGTCGACTTGGTCCTGTGTTGGAAAGATATTATGCTGATATGTGCTCCTTTTCACGAGAATAACAATGTGCTAAGTCGACTTGGTCTGTTTTTAAATCTGAATTTGGAATAAATTCAAACTTTATACATAGTATAGTTGACTTAGCTGATTGTTATTTTAAAGGCCAAAAATGTCACTTAGCACACTATTGTTTCAATCCATCGATTTTTGTATTGGCTGAGATGACTTTTAAAGTCGCTGTGATCACTTCTTCAGTGGTCGAGATAACTTTTAAAATGGTTGTAATACCTTCTTCGGTGGTTGACATCACTTTTGTCATGGCTGAGATAACTTTTAACATGGTTGTAATCACTTTTTCAGTAGTCAAAATCACTTTGTAGTGGTTTAGATGATTTTTAAAGTGGCTGTGATCACGTGTTCAGTGGCTAAGATCACTTTGTATTGGCTTAGATCACTTTTTCAGTGGCTGACACCAGTTTGTTAGTGGCCATGATCATCTTTGTAGTTGCTGAGATAACTTTTAAGTTGGCTGTGATCTCTGGAGAAAACACCAAAACAGTGTTTCTGTAAAGATTATTACGTAGTACATGTTTAACAATAACAATAATTAAAGGGAACTGAATGTTTATTTTTTTAGGAGACAAGGCTTTAGGTCACCGCGGCCAAAGCTGAACAAACGCATATTTTCTTGTCATTTTCACTGCTGCCATTTCAGATCTTAAAGTAATTAACATTACTTTTAGTGGATTCACTGAAAATTGAAATGCGGTTTAGGAGTATTCATTTATTTCATGGCGGCCATTTTGTAATCGGTCATAAGTATTAATTACTTAACAAATCAAGCATTAATAACCTGATCTTGACTCATAGAACGTCTCGGAAATAAATAATACCGCTCATAGAGGTTTCCATACAGATATAGAATAGAGCGTGTGCTCATAAATTATTTGTAAAATGGTGCGACATTTTAACAATGTTGTGGCGGCCATCTTGAATTTGTACTTTTCTCCCATGTTACTATACTTTTAATGGACATGGTGAGGATTGAAAAGTAAGATTAGACACTTACCCGGTAAATCGTGTCTGTGAGATAACTGTGTAACAAACATGTTCAATAACACATTTTATGAGAATTACCGGTAATTTATTTCACAGCGACTATTTTCAAATACAAATAGACCATAATTATTAATTGTTTTACACATCAAGCATCAATCACCTGATTTTTTGTTTATGGGTACGTGTCTCTTAATGAAATGATCCCGCTCATGGAGGTTATCGTACACCATTAGAGCCTGTGCTCACAAACTATTTGAAAAAGTCAAATGTTGAGCATTTTCTTCACTATTTTCTGGCGGCCATCTTGGATTCGGTGGTAAATATCACATTACAGCATTTGTAAATACATAAGCGAGCATTAAAATGTAAGATTAGATACCAAAACTGTGATTGTGATGTAAAATTTAAGAAACCATGTTTGATAATGCATTTCAGGAGAAATCATGGGTTTTACGGAGGCCATTTTGAAATTGACCATAATGATAAATTACCCGAAAAATCAAGCATTGGTAACCCGAGAAATCAAGCATTGGTAACCCAATTCTTACTTCAGGGATGTTTCCGAACCAAATTAAATTGCATTTTGCGACATATCTACAATGTTCAAAATAGCTCTTCGAGGTGGGATGCTATTGCAAATTTTTTTTACTATTTTATCCCCACATATATATGACCTGGTGGATAGAAAAAATAAATACAACAATATTTGATTTAACTGGCCCAGCATTCGGATAGAGTGAGAATGACGCGAAAATCCTATTTAGGCGAATATTTTCTCTAAGAATTGGGTAGGTGTACAAAAGTGACAAATTCTCAGCCCGCCCCCATTTCCGGCAATGTCATCAACAAGATTTTGTATCTAGGGATCCCTGAAAACAATTCTAGACATGTGGACAAATGTTGTACCGCCGGTTTAGGTACCTCGAAAATTTGGTCCCTCTGCTGCTGTACTAAGTAGCGTATGATTAACATCTGCCTGAAACGTCGTCACTACATATCCCAGTTTTAGTCAGTCAATCAATTCATTAACAGTGGTATCTCAATCCTGAGATTTTTCCGTAACAAAAGGTGTACTTAGTTGTGAAATAACTTCCTCCAATAACTGTCACTTTCCTCTACGTCGGACATTCTCAATTAAAACTCTATCTGTAGTGCTTAACATTTCAGTGCAACAATTCGAGTTCAGGGCTAGGTTTGAAACATTGTGGATTTGCCTATGCATAAAATAGTTTATTCTAGTGGGATACATGTGGTGTTACGTACATGTAGCACCGAAAATGCCTGAGCAATCTATGCAATCTGTCACAAGTATCTGTCAACATTTTGTAATTATTTCATTGTTGGATGGTTCTCGTTATCAGGTCTGTTGAAGAAATATTGACAAGAATGAAGCGTTGAATAAAGCTTTTCAAGTCGAATGGCGCAGGTGGATCTAGGTAGATCTACCTGCGCTATTCGACTTAAAAAAATTGGCAGCTGGGGACAGGTGGAATCTGCTTCCCGCACAGCGCCCAGCCCGGTGAAACCGAATGGGATTTGAAGGGGGGGGGGGTTAAGACAAGCCTGTCAAACACGACATGTAAACCCATGTTATAGCCTACCCTTTATGAACCTGGGCCGACATGAGGCCAACATTGGTTCAACGCGTTGTGGTTGCTATAGAGAGCATCTATTCGGTAGTTTGAAACAGATATTACCGTATTTGATAAAATCTATACCATCTCATGAAGCGCAACATTTTAAAATGGGTATATTTTCACCCACAACACGCCACAATTATTGCAAGTGAATAATCTAGACGATATATCACTCTCTAAATGGAACTTCAGGGCGAGATCGCCAAATAAGTCATTTTAAAAACAACCTTCTGATTATAATCAAAGCAGCTCCTTGGGATGACATCAATTTTCGTTTTTAGATTTAAAAAAATATTTTCTATCATAATTTTTAAGAATCCGCTTAAAACCCAAACAAATTTTTGTATACCTAAACATTTGCTAAAGGACGGTTGAATGTTCCTACAGCATTGGGCCACATTTTGATGCCGTCGGCCCAGCGTTGGGCAGACAATCAGTGCTGCAGGTGTATCCCCCCATGTCCTGACTATAAGACACCAATTAGCGGCGATTGATTTGATCTCACCGTCCAAGACGTGGGAATATATTGTATAAAGTGTTGTATATTGCTGACTTGTTTTGTTTACATGGCAATATACGACCTGAAAATATAGTTATCTCACTCTTTTTCGGTGATTTAAAATAGTTTTTTGACTTTTTTGTATTTTTAGTTAAGATCAGTAGGCTATATAGCTTCATATAAATTAAATTTTCAAAATTGACAAAATTGAAAACGTTTCATCCCACGGGGTCCCTTTAAATATTCTATAAGATTTTAAATTAATCCCCCAATTAGCCCACAAGACAAATAACCACGGCTCGTTTGACATATAAAATTATTGTAGTAGGGTCTACGGTAATTAAAGGTGTTAAGTACAGACAATTAGGCCAGACTACTTTTTTCAATTTTATATCCAACTTCTTGTCGCATATTCTGAAAAATAATTTGAGCTAAATGAGCAATACTGATATTTTTTCGAACACCATTGATATATTTGTCGTATAGTTGTCAAGTATGTGGAAGTATCAAGGTTTGTGTGACGATTGGATTGAAAATTGTTGTCTGATGCCAATAAACGTATGTCCGACAATTATGGGTAAAATTAAGATATATAATGATCATCATTTAGTAGAATGGCAGTGAATGCAATGGATGACATTAACCGTATTTTGATATATTACTTGATCTTCATTATTGGTGCACCTGGACTCGATTAGCAGACGATATGCAGACGACAATGAATTTGTTCCTGGCTCGTGTCGGAAGGCGATTTTTATGGTAAAATTGATGTAAAAGTGTCTTGACTGCGGCCGATGGTCATTCTGTGTTTTTAATGGCAGTGCCTTTAGACAGTATTATTATCCGTTGACAGTATATGTTGTAATTGTCATATTCATAGTGTAAATGTGAGCTTTGTAAGAGCGGAATTTAGGACAGTTTGCCAAGTGCATCACGCATCAGTGGAAGCACGACGGCTGGCCAGTGGTGCAATCGCCTATGCTATGGCCGAACCACGCTCGCCTGCAACTGAGATATAGATGGGGACACTTAGTGACCAGAGATTGAACCGGATCTGAGACCCAGAGTCTTAAAAAAGAAAATTATTTCCTATGATCACATGAAAATTCAAACTGGCTGAAGTCCCAGCTTGCCCGGTCACTATAAACACCATCTCAATGGCATGCGAGCGTGGGTCGAACATGTACCAGAAACATGGTCAAATATCATCGCAGGTACTCCCTCTTCATGTCATAAGTGACTGTGATTCTATAGCATCTACTTTAGGAGATCAGATTACAGCCATATCTGTGACACACCTCTGATAAAGTTTCATGGAGACCCGTTCATAATTTTGTAAGCAATCCTGCTGACGGATAGACAAATCGACACGCACAAAAATATAACCTCATTTGGCGGAGGTAATGAAGTTAAATGAAAGCAAACCAAATTATACCAAAATGTAGATTATTTTAACTCTTAACTCGTTAGAATGTGTAAAATCTAATCTTTCACGTCCATTGAGTGTCTATGTCTCATTAATGTCAATGTACAGTTAGTGTCTCACTTTGATGACAATAATTTAATTCGGTTTCTTACAGCCACTCACACATGTATTGGTCGCCGGGTTCAATATATCGTGTTAAAGATTGGTACTATTCACTAATTCCGATAGCAATCATTAAATTCACTTGTGTGAGTTAAACTCAGAGGTAAAATGCTAAAAGTGTTCAATTTGTCTCCTTCGGATATATTGATAGGCCTTGAATGATCTGTTTTTGACAATGTCGTCTTAGTGATTGTATTAGTAATTGTAATTCTAATTATTATTATGATAGCGCAAGAAAAGAAAAATGTAAATTCGCGAAAATTTAAATACGCAAAAATTACCAGATCTACACTTTAGTTTCTTATATATCCAATGATTAAGTGAGCACGTTGCTGTATAATCTCTGTCTCAGAATTATCAGCATCAGACAATTTCAAAAGAAATAAATTATTGTTTGTTATACCAGTCAGTGTTCATATTATTCTGCATTCCAAGCATATAGACACAGAATCACTACTAAGCCTACTATTAAATAACTCCGACGTCGCATACAGCTAATTATATACAAATAATTATACAAATAATATTGTAATGACCCCAACACAGATAAGCCCACAAGAAGACATACATGTACATATTCATAATGACTTATATGCTACTTTAATGGTTTAGCAACTACATATTACTATAGGGTACTGGGATTATGGCTAGTAGTAGTACTTTTTGTCCCCATCCGGGAGGGTCTTTAGGGATCTGTTCCGTCAGTTGCATGCTGTATGACATGGTACGAAAGCACTAGTATACAGCAAACATCTAAGAGAAGCTGCAGCCTCCTCGTATCTGGCCATAATCTTCGGGCAGATTGCCATTGGCGTACCCTGGTTCCTCCGCTCAACTGTGGTGCTAATGCAGCTCTCGCATCAGTGCTGGCGCTGGTGTAGGCTGTGGTAGCCTTGAATAACCAAAAATAGCATGTTTGACATTAGGTCTCTCACGTGGGATGAATGTAGTTACTCAGAGGGGGTTATCCTTCCTATTGTTACTCTGGGGACTATCCGACCAAAGGATAGCGGTGCGAAATGCCACGGAGTTTCAGCATTAAATTGCACAGCGAAACCCAAGTCTCCGGCCGTCTGGGCATATCTGGGGGTAGATCCCCTAGACATGCCCAGAACCCCTTATCGGGCTAGCGGAGGAAAACGCTCTCAATAACCCACCATGCCCTATCACCCCCACCCTCACATCATCATCTTTACATCATTCATCTCATCAATTGACTACAACGTTTTAATCGTATTACAATGTCACTTAAAAGACCTTTTGTGCCGAAAAGTGACGTAAAGCATTGATTTACTACTACTATATTACTATTTTCAGCGAAATATAGTTATACTGTGATCACTATCACTATTTAGTCAGATTTCGGTGGCCATTTTAAATTTTAGCAAACTGCGATATCTAAACGTCAACATGCCCGTAACATATGTTTAGCCATCAAGATCAGAATTATATGTGAATTATCTCAAAAGTTATGCATCTTTGATATTTGGCGGCCATCGTGGCGGCCATATTGGATTAAAAAAAGCCATGCTAGGCTCAAGTATACACCCACTGGTTTTGGGTACTAGACAGTATGTACTAGCCAAAAATGCAAACAAATGATTTTAGGGCAATTTTGCAAGGTCTCGAGGCTGGGCCACTGGACTATATTAATAGTACGCAGACTTTACCTCAACGTTATGAACCCAAACACTGATATTTTCATTGGCAGCTAAGCCTATTCCTCTGCTGTACACTTTGTCAGCATTGACACTTTTGTCTGCTACCCCTCCTGTAGATACTGATACCAGGGCATCGAGAGCAGTGTATAACAGCGGGGATTGCTCCTGAAGACAGCCAATGACATTATCATTCATCAGATCCACTATCCTCCCACTAGCGTCAGCTAGTGGCTAGCTGTGCTAGTCTGGCCCTGAGAAAGAGGCTGGCCAAGGAGTGATGTGTAGGCTTTCATATCTTGTGACGTGCTACAACTACAAGCCCGCATATCATTGTGCTGGACCGAGGTCTGAGTGTGGACACCACAAAAGATATCTAGATAACTGCAGATTGAGATGCAACGGGATAAGCCACCAGGAGACTTTAACATTCTCACGAGAACCTGTTCAATTGTGTGGTCCATAAAGTTTCCAGCCCAAAACTAATCTTTCCTTCAGTAAATGTCCTAAATTGTTCTGCTGTCATAATCTCTGGTAATTTTTTAATTGTATCCAGATAGAGCCGTGCTGATTTAGCATAAGCCAAGTGTGCAGCGATATGCAATATTGGAATAATCTCAGATAGGGCATACAAGTGTACGTCACAGTTTCCTGTCCGCTCCGCCCGCATGAACAGGAGGAGTACATGAACCTGTCTGATGTACTTCACCCACAGTTTCCAAAGAGGAGTACATGAACCTGTCTGATGGATTCCATCCACAGCTTCCATGTGCGACTCTGTCCTGGTATATCATTCATCAAATCATCGACTATCTCTGTCAGTTGTGTAACAGCTTCTTCTTGGAGTACAGTATCTTTATCATACTGACCTTGGCGTAACAAGGTACGAAGGCGATTGAGGCTGACACCATCAAGACACCCTTGAGTGTTCAGAAAGTGAGTCTCTAGAGCAGCTGATGTCAAAAAGTGTGCAAAGAGAGCACGAACACATGAACACTTATCATGTGTATCACAGTGTCAAGTGTATACTAGTAGGGTGAAAAACCTAACTTTCATGACCACTTTCTGGCTAAGACCAGAGTCCGGGGTTCGGTTCCCGGTCTCGGCGGTTTGAAAGAAACAAAATTGTTTCTTCCCCATCCACGTGTGAAAGTTAGTATTGTGGGGAGCCTCCGTGACCGAGAGGTAGCGTGCTCGGCCTCAGACCGCCAGGGCTCGAATTTCGAATCCTGTGTCTGGAGGACAGTGTCATCTCAATCATCTCACCATCCTCAGGAGGTTCTCCTGGCCCAGTTTAGCCTATATGTGCACAAAGGTGGCCTAAAGCCCGATTCATTTCATTTCATTTCTGGCTAAGAGGGGTTCAAATTCTGTTTCGCTTGAAAAAATGGATATTCTATCCAAATTTGTCGGTCATCTTGGATTTTAGGGTCAAAAATGTGTATTAATACCAAATCGACGTCAATAATGGATTCCTTGTGGTCGAATTAGCCAAAAAAGTGTATTTATTCATATTTGTAGCTTTTATATGTCAAAAGTTATTTTTTCATAATGGCGCAGGCAGCCATTTTGGATTTACGCCTCTAGAAAAAAATGCAGGGATTTTTGCGAGGGACACTGGGGCTAAATATTTTTTTAAAGTTTCAAGGAAGTCAAATCAATCATCAAAACATCTTAGCCAGAACGTGGTCATGAAAGTTAGGTTTTTCACCCTACTATACACTCCCATAACACTGCAATGCAACTCCCCCTCATGACATGACTCCCCCTCATGAAAGCACCATAAGGAACTAGAAGGGTCTAGTTTTTTTAGGACAAAAAACTAGAGATGTCTCCCCTCCAGCAGCATAACCATAAAGGTTGATAGCTAATAGATGTAGTTAGTGTCAATGGCTTTTGTGATTAATGTTATCAAATGGCTCCTGTGGACAGTAGAGACTATGTATTAAGCGGAATTTATTATTCTGTTTTGGTGCTTGTCTACACACCCAGCAAACACGACGTCGACCAAATGCTGCTCCAATGCTGGCCCACCGTCTGCGACGCTGGCCCAGCATCAAACCAGCACTGGTTCAACGCCTCGTGTTTGCTGGGCTGCGTTCAACCCAGTAAACACAAAACATTTGTATTACATTTGTACAATGTTGTGCCAACGTCGAAGACGTTTGGCCAGCGTTTTACAAATGTTATACAAATGTTTTGTGTTTGCTGGGAATAGCAGCTGGTCTGGTGACGATTACAAGCCGACACTGACCCAATGTCTGTAAAATTTTGGGCCAGCGTCACCGGTGCAGGCCAGTAGGCATTCAGTTCTAATCAGTACTTCATGCTGCGGGTGCATGTATGCTGGCGGTACTGTCACGATGCTTTGAACCAAAGCTGGGTTAATGTTGGCCCGCCGTCTGTAACGCGGGCCCACATTCAGCGTGGCGTCAAACACGACACGATTACCCAATACTGCGCCTGCAGGATATATGGAGAGAACGCACAGACGAACAAATTAGCAGTGAGAAGTAAAGCAATATGTTTGTGACCATTTGCAAATGTTTGCAACCATTTGCGATCGTTTGCGACCATTTGCGGTCGTTTGCGACGGTTTGCGACCATTTGTGATCGTTTGCGACCGTTTGCGATGGTTTGCGACCATTTGCGATCGTTTGCGACCATTTGCGATCGTTTGCGACCATTTGCGACCATTTGCAGCGCTTTGCGACTATTTGCGATCGTTTGCGACGGTTTGCGACCATTTGCGATTGTCTGCGACCGTTTGCGATTGTTTGCGATGATTTGCGATCGTTTGCGATGGTTTGCGACCATTTGCGATCGTTTGCGATAGTTTGAGATCGTTTGCGATAGTTTGAGATCGTTTGCGACGGTTTGCGACTTTGTACTTCGACTAACCATTCTCTCTTTCTCCTCTCTCTCCTCCACTGTCATATCATTCATCTCAATATCCTCAGGAGGTTCTCTTGGCACAGTTTAGCCTATATATATGTACACACATTTGGCCCGAAACTGCAATAATTCATTCCCCTCTGTAATTACAACTGTTATTTTAATTTTGTAATCGTTTATATCAAACACCTAATGTTGGTTCGATGCTGGGCCACTGTTCGCGACGCGATATGGGATATCAAAGCATTTTCATATACAAAAAGAATCATGATTAATGCAAGAATAAAGATTTGTGATTTATATTATTGCAATTTCAGGTCGTGCATCAATCCTGTATCACAAAAAAATGTTTCTGCTTGTTCAGATACCCGCTTGTTGGTTCAATATTCAAAATTAGCAAATGGGTTTCTTTAATCAGATTTCTCCCATTCTATTAACAAAATAGTGGGTTAAAACAGTAACTTTCAACAAAAATATACGATAAATGGTCTGACATGTGTTCCATGTGATGGAGATTTAATGTTCTTATGCTTAGACACTTTATTTGTGGCTCTGCGTTGAATATTAGCAATACAATGATCATTTAATGGTTTTCACGAATTAGGATGGCGGCCATTTTGAAAATCTTGAATAAAAAATTTTGCTCAGCGAGCATTTTTGAGGACTTTTTATCAGGGTGTTCAGGGGATGTTTGGGCAACTTTTCTGAAATAATCAGCTTTCTACTTTTTTTTCCAAGTCAGCCTGTTTTCAGACCTAATACTCCTGTACTAATAATGAATGCGTTCCCATTCAAGTTGATCAATACAAGGTAAAAATGACCTTTGACCACATACGGGCTAAATTGGGCCAGGAGAAGCTCCCGAGGATGAGATGAGTGAGATGACACTGCCCTCCAAACACAGGATTCGAGATTCAAACCTTGGAGGTCTGAGGCCAACCACGCTTGGTTATACACAAAATCCTAAATCCTTGCAATTGATTCCTAGGATTCTATGTCGCATACTGGGTGCAAATTATAACTGAATACGTGATTTAACAACAATATTGGCCGCCATCACGAATTTTGTAAAATGCCTGCATATGTAGCTATTGCACACGACCAAAGCTTGCCTTTTACATTTATTTAATGTTCAGTCCTCTGTCTGCCACTGGACTATTGTGATATCATCAGATGGATTCTTCAGTGATCTCAGTAGGGGGTAACACATCTAGTTTATTGTTTTCAAGATTATTTATCGTGTCTTTATCTGTGTAAATAGTCACAATATGTTACAATGGTATAACCCCCAGTTTGAAATGCACTGGATGTTTTTTCTTGTCATAAAAGAAATTGCCCCTGGTACTCATTCACTTGGTAAATAATAATAATTACAATATTTTTTATAAATAGTAAAAAAAAAAATATTAATACAGTAGCTGCAGATTTATGATGAAATAATACAAGCATTAATCTATAAAATCAATACAAAATACAATTAGGATAGTGAGAAATAATAATATAGACCCCCTATAATAATAATATAGCAATAACAACAATATTTTTCATAAATATAAATAATAAATTGTTAATAAATTAAATGTAAATGTAAGGTGAAGTAAAACAAACATAAAAACATAAAAATAATTAATATAATCAATATAATAGTGATCAATAATCATATTTGTCATCAGAGCAATTGTGTATGGCAGTTCTGAACTTCGTAAATAGTAATCATTACAATATTTTTATTAATAATAACACAAATTGACTTTTAATTTATGATGAAATAATACAAACACTAAACAATTAAATATATAAATAATACAATTAAAATAGTGAATAATAATGATGTATAATAAAAAGTGTCATTTTCTTGTATTTTTTTCAAATAATAATAAAAATACGAAATTATTAATCAATTGATTTTTAATGTGTTTTAAAATAATACAAAGCTAAAACATTAAAATAAATCATTAATATAATCAACAATATTGATAAATAATCATATGTAATAAAAAATATCCATTTTGCTTTTGTGACCTTAAACATGTCAGAATTGACCTTCAAAATCAAAATTGACGGTGGCATCCGCCCACATGTATTGTGCCATCAAGGGAGCGACCTAACTATAGTGGATGCCTGTTATTACCTCTCCATGCCGTAAAAAATATTTCTAGACGTCTTTTGGAGGTTTGGCTGGTCTACTAATTTCAAAATTTGAAATTAATTACCTTTCAACAGTCGGGCCACTAGCCCTTATATTTCAAGCGATTCTTAGACATTCATAATCATATGGAAGTCTAATTAGGCTGCAAAATTCTTTTCAACTGCTTTTCATATTCAGAGAATAAAATTATAGTTCGAGATGGAGATCAGAGATACGAGAATAGCAATAGCTTATTTCAACACTTCTTTCTTTAAACGACCCTTGGAATCCCAAGGTCATCAAATTCAATTTCAACTTTCCAGGTTCCCGTCCTCTTTTCCATCCAGACATTTTGTATACAGAAGGAATTGGTAGGCTAAAAAGGACTCGCTAACAAGAGATCCTAATGCCATTATTTCACTCTCAGCACCCTTCAGGTGCTAGGGTTCCACACACAAAAATAACACTTTGTCAATTTCCAGCTCGAGAAATTTTATTCTCTTACTAAGAAAGATATCTTGCTGTTCAAATTAAAAAAAATCTTACTGTTTTTCACTGATACTACTAAGCTTGATTATACTAAGCTTGATTATGAGGAGCAAACGCATTGAAGAGACGAGGAGCCGATCTACTGAGAGATCTCCTACAGAAGCCCCTGCTGCTCCTACGGCTCCCATGATTCCCTCTGTGGTAGTACAGATTCCCTGTGCTGCTGCTCGGGTTCAATCCTGGACCCCTAACTCTCAGGGGGGGGGGGGGGACGAAGGCGGAAAAGATGGAAAAGGAGAAGAAGAAAAATGAGAAGATGGAGAGAAAGGAGAAGAAGGAAAAGAAGGAGAAGAAGAAGAAGCCAGCTGCCACGATCACTCTTATTGATATCAAGCGCGCTGGGACATCTATGGGTGCCCAGAATGCTTTTTTCCTCAGTGCCATGGGTCATCTATGGATGCCCAGAACACTGTGCTGCGTCCAGACGATCTGACTCAACTGGAGGGTGCTGTCTTTGATTAAACGATGTTTGAGAAGGGTCCGATGTCGCCTCTTCCCCCCACTCCTATGAGGGTGGTTAGCATGCCTGTACAGCAGCAGCAGCAGCAGCAGCAGCAGCAGCAGCAACAGCAGCAGCAGCAGCAGCAGCAGAAGCAGCAGCAGCAGCAGCAGCAGCAGCAGCAGCAGAAGCAACATCAGCAGCAGCAGCAGAGTCAACTGCACCCGCAGTTCAGGGTCGCCATGCCGGCACCCTCTTCACTCCACCTGAGGACTAGAGAGACGAGTTGAGGAGAGAAATGAAGGCTCTGATGAAAGATTCCATGGGAGAGATGATGGCAATGCTGCCTGAGCCTATCCACGTTACGGCTGTCGTATCTGAGTCCCGCGGAGCCTAGAGTCCTCCGGTAGGTGTCCCTCGGGATGCCAACTTCACAGATCCAATACTGCTATGGCTCCTTCAGCTTTGCACACTGGATGGGATTCCCTTCCAGTGGGGCAACCGGTGGCTGTCAGGGCACACGTCCTGGAGGAAGATATTATTCAGGCAGACGTTCAATGGAGGGAGGATGATCTTATAGACGATGGAGCGAACCGCTGAGGAAGAGTATAACCCTTTCCAGGGGATCGAGGGCTTAGACGGGTACAGTTTGCCCGGTCTAGGTTCGGCACTACAACGGCAGAAGGTGATGGTTACACCGTCAAGCAGACAGGTGTCCCTGTGGCTAAGTTTTTCATCGACTCGGAAGCACCGATGGAGATCCCTACGTCCTCGAGATTCCAGGTGGATGATGGCTTACTCAGACGAAGGCAACGAGAAATAGGCGTCATGCCCATGCCTTAACTACAGGCCTAGATTTGGAGGGTGCAGCAAATCACCTTTTATCTGCAACCAATGAACTGGAAGAGAGACCAGTGAAGGACAGACTGTTTCAAGCTCATAGATAAGTCACTCAGACATCCACCCATCCTCTGGGCCATGTGCTGCGTATCATAGCTTCCAAGTTCAATGACATAGCCAACCAGAGACGAGCGGCTTTGGCTTAAACTACGAATGACCAGGTATTGGTTCAACAGATTAGGGCGACTCCACTAGGGTTCGACTCCCTTCTAGCCTCTTCCCTGCAACCAGCGATTCAGGCCAGCAGCTCAAGGAGGCAACAAGACCTTTTGATGGCAGCCCTCAGGAGTAGCTCCAGATCAGCCAGACCGGCTAGGAGGGAACGCAGCCGCTCTCCAGTCAGAAGACCACATCCAGGCCAGGGTCAACAGCAAGCGCAAAACTCTCGCCATGGTCAGCATCCCTTTCGGACGTCCAGCCGCGGGGGTCGCGGCACCCGAGAAGCCAGAAGCAGCAGAGGCAGGTCGGGGTACCCTCTTTCGCCAGGCGATCCTTACTTCCTGGGCCGTTTGGAGACCAGCAGGCATTGGTGGGACACATTCGCCAGAGACGCCTTTGTCCGGGAAGAAGTCAGGGGACACAAACTCGAGTTCGAGTCGAGGCCCCCGGTGTCCTCTCCAGATCCTCCACCAGTTTTTCCCATGAGCAGGGAAAAGCAGGAGGTCCTACAGAAGGAAGTGGACTCCCTACTGAGGAAAGGAGCAATAGAGAAGGTCAAGGACTCTCACAAGGGGTTTTACTTAAACCTGTTCCTGGTGAGCAAGAAAGACGGGGGACTCAGGCCGGTTATCAATTTGAGTGGCCTGAATCTATACATCAAAAAGAAGACATTCCGAATGGCATCTTTGAAGGACATCTCACTCTCACTCTGCACAAGGGCGACTGGGCTGCGACGATCCACTTGAAGGACGCCTATCTGCACGTCCTTATCGCGTCAGAACATCGACGGTTCCTCCGTTTCTGGTGGAGAGGAAGCAAGTTCCGGTTCAGACGTTTTCCTTTTGGTCTCAGCTCAGCGCCACGGACCTTTACACGTCTGACTTGGCCTTTGGTGACTCTGCAGGGCATACGGAGTCAGAGTGATCGTTTACTTGGACGATTTTCTAGTCTTAGGTCGCAACAAGGCAGAGCTCACTCGTCACACAGCGTTCGTGTTGGACATTCTGAGGAGAGCCGGATTCCAGAGAAATCCCAAGAAATGTCATCTGGAACCCAGACAACCTATCGAGTACCTCGGTCTACTGTGGAGCTCGAAGGAGTTTGATTTCAAGCGGCTAGGACGCGCCCTTCTATCAAATCCTTCTCTGGCTCTTGCTCAGAAACTCCTAGGTAAGGCAGTCTTTGCTCGACGGGTATTATACATACGGCTCGGGAGATTACTACTGCGACCCCTTCACATGGCGGTGATACAGGCCTTGAGATCCGGCGAACTGATTCTGGACAACGAGTCCAGGCTTTCAATCCGAATGTGGACTCGCCCTCCGACAGACGGGATGGACCTGACGTCTTACATTCCGCAGCTGTCAATGACTACAGATGCTTCCAATTCAGGGTGGGGAGCGACTCTGGACGACAGGTCGGCCAGCGGCAGATGGTCTGCGGCAGAGAGCGACCTTCACATCAATCATTTGGAACTGTTGGCGGTGTTCAGGGGAGTCAAGAGCTTCAGACGTCATCTGAGGAACAGGAGAATGACGGTTCATTTGGACAGCATCACTGCAACAGCCCACCTTTCCAAGGAAGGTGGAACACTTTCGGCGCATTTGAACAAGTTGACGATGGAGATCCTGTTGTTTTGTAGAAACCATGGAGCGGTTCTGACTCCTGCCTCCCAGGGTTTGCGAATCTCGGAGCGGACGCCCTAACCCGAGGGAAGGAGATAGTGACGAGACGGATGTTCAGACGGTTCGGTCATCCACAGATCGATCTCTTCGCTTCAAACAGATCAGCTCAAGTGGAGACGTACTTTTCACTGGACAGAAGAGACAAGCTCTTCTCTGGGACGAACGCTCTGAACCAGGCCTGGGCGTTCAACCTGATGTATGCTTTCCCACCTCCACAGATCATCCCTTTGATACTGGATGAAGAAGTGCAAGGGGACATTGATTCTAGTCACCACCTTTAGGTCCAGGGCAGCTTAGTTACCAGAACTCCTAGAGATGTCAGTTCTGGCGCCTCTACGCCTACCTCCACATCAAAGTACGGTGAGAGACCAGACCACAGGCAGGAACCTGCCATCATTGCAGAAGCTCAAGCGGACAGTATGGTTCATCAGCGGAACACCTTCCAGAACCAAAGGACTGATCACACCTTGGCGGAGTTCATCTGTGGATCCTGGAGAGATTCCACGAAGAATCAATACACCTGTGCTTGGCGGACATGGTCAGAATGGTGTGGGGGACACGCTTTTTCAAGAACTACACCAACTGTAGGACAGTTTGTCAATTATCTGTGGTTCCTTTTCAACGAGAAGAGTCTGGCGTGGTCAACTATTCGACTTCACAGAGCGGCTATTGCTATGATTGTTGACCCTTTAACAAAAACTTTAACATCCGATGATTAGTCGTTTCATGAAGGCGGTTTACTTAGCACGTCCACCTCCACGGAAGGTGGAGCCGATTTGGAGCGTTTTGTCGGTGTTGGTGATGTTGCGGACATGGGGATCTCACAAGAGCAAAGCTGATATGGCTATTGGCAATGCTACTAGCTTTGGCATCAGCACGCAGAGCGAGTGACCTATCCCTTCTAGACATAGACGACAAGAATCTGTTGAAGTCTGAGGATTCATGGAGGTTGAGCTTGGGCGAAACAGGACCGTTCCGGACACTTACCTCAAGACATTATCATTTCTAAGCAGGTTCCATCGAGAATCTTAGAGAGTATCTCATTGGAACTGAGGGGGGGAGATTAGGCAGCACGCAGCTACTACGCACTACGGTGCCTCCTCTGAGACCAGCATTTAAACAGACGGTACGATCATGGTTGACGAAGGTGCTGGATTTAGCCGGTATACAGGCTCCGGGAGGTTCAACTAGAGCCGCTTCTGCTACTTGGGCCGCAGCCAGAGCAGTACCTATTTCGACCATCATGGCAGCAGCAGATTGGTCTTGCATCAAGACGATGTCTCGGTACTACATACGCCCTCTTCCTCAGGGGGCTCCGGTCTCTGAACGTATGTCAGTTCAGCGGGCAGTGTTAGGAGATGTTTAGCTCTTACTGAATAAAATAAAAAATAAAATAAATAAATAAAAACTTTTTATCAGAAGATAAACATTCTGCTGTTAAAATTGGAGGATATATGGACATATATCTGAATCCAAGGAAACATATGTATATATGTTTTCCTTATGGAACTCTTTAATTCTATCTTTTGTGCACTTTCGACCTTGCAACAAATCCCATTTATGTCGTTACCATTGAAGGCACAGCACCTTTCATTAAAATATATCAATTTTGACGCGAAGCTTATTAAAATTGCTGTTTTAATAAAGGTTGAGCCGAAATGGTGACGACTTCGTTGTCGAAAGGGATCATATTAGCGAAAATTTCTCTCGCTTGTAAAATTAACAAAGTGTTATGTGTTGTGGCTGTGTCGTATATACACAAATTCCGGGCTCTTTAATCACGTGACAGGCTTCGAAAGATGCACCAATCAGAGGCCTTGTTTAAGAGCCAATCACGAGCCAGCTAGCCAAAGTTAATGAGCAAAACGAAATTCATGACTTTCTAAGAAAACATGTACATGTCAGCTCAAAAATTTGCATGTGAACCCTAGTGGGCGTGGCCAAATATAGACATTTTTTGACCTGTTATTTCGTTTTTAGAAATCATTCCTGTTGGCTTAGAGGCTCATTAGTATTCACTACTTATTATCCAATAAGCTCGACTTGAGTTGGAAACCCATTTATGTCATTACCATTTCGGCACAGTCTTTATTAAAACAACAATTTTAATACGCTTTGCATCAAAATTGATATATTTTCTGTTCATAATAATGTTGATCGACTGGTAGAAATGACAATTTAAGGGAGAATTTGGCGGTCATTTTGAAAATACTCTAGTACACACACATGAAAGCCGACTACCGGTCGTGGTGTCATTATAAGAGGTCTGAGAACACATCTATCAAGGTTTTAGGTATACACAGAAAAGTCGACACGAAAATCTTAAATAAGCCTTTTTCTGATTCCTGGCCAACTGACTATTACAAGTGGATGGGGAAAAACATTTTTGTTTCTTTCAAACCGCCGAGACCCGAACTCTAGCGTGAAAGCCAGCGGTGCTACCCCCGTCCAGTTGATTAAGATATATATACTACATGGTCAGTGCGTTGTTTGGATATTTCAAACACAGATTACAGTATTAAAGAAACCCGGGTAAAGCTTGAATTTAGCTGCAACTAGTTTCCGCTCACCGGGGGTACGTCGAAACTAGTTTCCAATTCCCCCGGGTATTTGAAAACTGTAAAAATCCACTTTTATCTCCCCACCACCCGTTTATAAGGTCTACCATGCCCACTAAAAATGATTATTGCTGACTATTTAAGTTCCGTTGGGCCTAGTCGGGCCGAACAGGTGTGGGGTCCGCCGCCATGTATATAGGGCCTGTATTTTCGTTCATTGAGGACAAACGACTTGATTACCTGCTTTAAACTGAAAAGAGTTCAGTTAATTCTAATTCTATTTGTTCCAAAATCTAGAACGCTGCAGCATGTTTTATATTTAAAAAACTAAAATATATAAATAGTTTTTTGTGTTGTTATAAATTATTGAAAGTTAACCGGTACAATTGAGAGCGGTAAATGTGAAACCAGAAGGGGTAACTTCAAACTAGTTTCTGATGACCCGGGGGTAATCTGAAGCCGTTGTTGCAATGGTTTTTTATATCTCAAATTCTGGGGAGCGTGCTTCAACGTCAATGTCTTTAACTGTTACATACAGTTTTATGGGATTCAGGGCATTGTCTGACTTGTATTAATCGATACTTATCAAGTTCAAATGATACATGCAAAAATGATAAATATTTATGCTGTGCGAAGGTCATAAAATAAATTATGAGCAAAATATTTAAGGCCACTATGATTATTTTATCTGTTCTAGACGAGAACAAATCTATAATCTTATTAAGGATGCAAAAAAAGATTTAGGAACAACACATTTGGACCTAGGTTTGGAAAAATTATTGGGGGCGGCAAAAAAATCCGATTTTTTTAAAAACGTTGATGATCGATGTTTTTTATTTCCTGAATTTCGTTCTTTTTCAACAATTATAAACCCAAAATATACTGTTTGCTCGTTGTTATTAGTAGAATATATTGCATTTTTAAATTGTTATGTAATTTCACTTGACTGTCTTTGCCTTGTAGTCTGGAGGCGAACTGCTATTTTTTTTATTTTCGCTTTCCCCGAGAACTAAATGGCTAAAACCATGCTAATATATTCAAATATAACTAGGTCTAATAATTTGGACCGCCGGCCACCTGCCTAGACCTTGCGTAAGGTCGCTAGAGGTCACCAAAGGTCACCAAGTGTAAATTTGATCAATTTTTTTAGCTCAATATGATATCTGACAAATATATCAGAGTCCAGTACAAGGAAAACCTAGATTTCTCAAAAAAATATATATGTTTTCTAAATTATACATGAAACTACTAAAATAAAAAAATTCAATAGCGTTTTTCTCTGATTTGAGCTAATAATAAACTTAAACTTATTTTTTTCACCCTGAGATATAAAAGTAGCTACTGACTGTGTAATCAAAGAAATAATGTAACATTCTACATTAAAAAATAAATACATGTTTTTGCAGGTATCAACGATAGTCTCGTGGCACGAATTTTATTTCAGGTCCTATTAAATTAGTCTGGAGGCAGATATCGAAAATATAGAATAATGTTTTAGATCTGGCTCACCCCGAGAGAGTAAAAGTAATCACCATTCTAATTTCCTTAAGTATACATGGTTCGACAGATATGGGGTGCAGGTCACCTTCCTGGGCTGTGCGTAACGTCACCAGAGGTCACTGAAGGTCATCAAGTGCGTTTTGGGATAATTTTTAAATTTTATGGGGATTGATAGGTGATTTCGGTTGTGTGATATAGGAGCCATTAGAACTCACTGTAATACATCTAATAATAAAATATTAACATTTAAATGTTCAAAAATATACATGATTATATGAAAAGACTGAACTTTAACAGGGATTTTCTATTTTTGTGTTAAATCAGAGTAAAGCACGAATTAAAAAGCTCGGCATTCATCGTGAGATACTAGGAGTATTAAATACGGATGAACAATGACTCAACGAACATTTGGAGTAAAAAAAGCTTTATGTACTTGACCAAATTAGTATCATATTTTGTATAGACAGGTTTGGAGACAGTTGATGAATACCAAATACTGGCTTGCAGGTGAGCGCTTGACATGAAGATTCAAGGCATCTTTAGTAGGGGGGAGTGCCTCCGGATTCTTCTTCTTGAACATAGCATCACAGAGTTCATTCACCGAACTACATGTTGATGTAGGTGAATAGAGCCGAACAATGAATATCTCAACACCAGATAGGATTCTCTCATCCAGACGTCCCTTGCCAATGTCCTTCAGAAGATTAGGATTACTTATAAATATGTGCCATGCTGTTTTTTTTCCATGCCACAGACAAGAACTGGTGGTGTCACATCCAAAAACTGAGTGAAACTGAGTGAAAAAGCCCAGCAAGCTGTTACATACATGATCAGACATCTCATATTTTGGTTTAGCCTTTGTTCCAGCTGACATCCAGATTTCATTGGCTGCAATCTTGTTGAAGAAGTGAATGAGGAGGATGAGCACATCTGTATCTCTACACAGGACAATGATACGTTTGTAACCACAATTAACTGCAGAGACTGCATGAAGGATCATCCTTGTGTCTGCTTCTTCGTGTGTCGCATGCAAATATTCGTCTACCTCACCAAAATATTATGATTCTGCATAGTTTTTCTCTTGAAAGCCACCTGCTGTTACAACGGTGGAACCCTCTGATAATGAAATACTTGATTGTTCTATCAGGTGACGAGAGAGAAAATTTGTTAAGTCTGCCTTGTTTGTTGTGAGATCCATGAACGACTTCCATTGAAGGTACATCTCTGTTATCAATTCTCCTGCGAATAGACCGATTATTATCTGCAGCACGGTTATCTCGTGTGCCTTGTTTCATTGATACATCTTCATAGTGATCAAATTCTACATCAACTCGTGTATAAGTGTCTTTGATGTGACTGTGTACGCTCTTCACCAGGACATCTGCCAAGTCACGGAATGTTTTGCAGCCAGCAGGCCTTCCAATACTTTGTACCATTGCTATACCATCAATGATATAACATGTCGTCCTGATCATTTGACATGTGATGTTGTGAATGTGATTCTTCCAGTATGTGTGAAAGTGCTGACTTATCTGTTTGACAGAGAGTGCCATCTGCATTGAACAGAACATATGGGACATCAGTTAATTCATATTGCAAAATATCCCTCAAGTTTACACTCCTTCCACCATCTGTTGCCACAAGCAGTCTTCTGAAGATATCACGATCAGCTTTAAATTCATTGTGTTTTTTAACTGTGTCGTTGCTTTTCCTGTGTACATATGAGCAAATGTTTTTGATTTTTGCTTCCGAACTCTTTCAAAGAAGCCTTTTTTATTATTTGCCAGACGCTTATCAACAAATGACTCGTCCCTCTCCATTCGTTTTTTCTCAGCCTCTTTGTGTTTAGTAGCATCTCTGTCTGATATGCCAATCATGTTCCGTGTATCATCTGCCAGACGAACCCTGTCATTATAGGTTAAGCACCATCTGTTGCGTGCACTTTCTGTTCTGGTAATTCCAACTATACCACCAACAATTTTGCCCAGCTTATTGACATGTTCTAATGCTAAATCGGTTGACACTTGGTTAAAACTACCCTCGCTCTCTTTCACTACAAAGTCTCCTTTTGTGAACTCATTGTGCACATCAGGCGCTGTGCTCTCAAGTTGCTGCATATCAGACGAATACACCGAGCCCCATCCGAGGTGGTTAATGTGATCATAAACTGCCATCCATGGGAGAATTTGTTTGAAAGGAGAAAGATGCAGATTTTATAGTCCTTGTCTTTCGGCTCTGATAAATAGTAGTGACACTTGTACCAGCGACATGTACTGCCTCCAGAAAGCAAATGTTGGATTTGTTGCATACTCACTATCAAATGTGTCCATATATGGTCTCAACATGTCAATGTTAGTTATGTGTTCTTCCATGGTAGTCAATAATAATTTATTACCATTTTTCTCTGGAGCTGACATGACAATACAGTCGCCACAGAGCTTCAAGAACCAACTTGTGACACCTCATAGCCCTATTCCATTGTTTTCCTGCGAGGATACTACGAATGATTGTCTCGCTGTAAAGCCCTGATTCGATGGGTACATCACTCAGTCCACTTTTCTCATAGTGTTGGCCGATGACCTTTAAAATATTCATTGCAATAAGAAGCCCACCAAGACGTATTAGAAGATCTTGGCACATGTCAAAGTGTAGCCATGCCAGAGTATATACCTTCATTAAATGTCACAACTGTTTTGTTGACCAAGTTGTCTTGATATATCTTGACACTGACGAATCAAGGTCCACATAGTTGCAGGAGCAGGAATGATTGGCATATAACCAACACTTGTCACTGTATGTGTAGATTCCAGGCTTGGGGCGAGTACTGGACAAAAGTACTCGAGTACAAGTATAAGTACTTGAAAAATTGACGAGTACAAGTACAAGTACGAGTACTGGATTTTCAAAAGTACTCGAGTACAAGTACTAGTACTTTGAAAAGTACTTGAGTACAAGTACTGAGTACTTTCGTTGTAAACTCTAATTAATTACATAAAACTTATTAAATAAATAATTGATTATAATATATCTTACTTCATGTTGATATATGTGACACGATCCGGCAAAATGAGTTTTAAGTCACACTTTGGCAAGTCATTATAAAGAAAATATTTTTTCTATTTATTTCATTTTAATGCAATTGTGTGGTATTTTCCAAAAGTGCACAAATTGCCTTTTTAAACTTCAAGTGCCATTTTCTAAAAAAAAAACGCAATTTAAGACTTTCATATTTTTCTGAGTTTGTCGAGTCATATTGTCGGAGTTAAACACGCTACAGAGTTGTATGATATACCATTTTAAAGGTAATTTTGTGTAGGTGCGGGATATCTTAATAACTCCAATATTTATGACGACTAATTTTTTCAGGTCGGGTCACATATAGATATATATATATGAGTGGTGAAAATAATATTTTCTGGGACAGGCCTATTATTGATATTGCATGATGCCATGTCCCAGCCAATAGCATGATATTGCATTTTCCAATCAGTGTACAACGTAGGCTTACTATTTGGCGGATCATAATAAATAAATAAGCACATGTTGGTATACAAATTGTCTGTGTCTAAAGCTTCACGCTGCAAAACACGCTAGTTTAAAAACTTTCAGTAGTCCTAATGATGGTAAAATTTTGGGCCAGTGCCGCCAACATTTGGCCGCCACTGTAAGACACGTTTAAATGAGCCTGAACACACATTGTGTCATGGAAAAGATCAAGGCTATTAAAGGTATACGGATCACAATCCTGCCCTGAAAATTCAAAAGGCAGTATCTGCTTACTTCTAAAGTAAACAGAACTGCCTTTTGGCTTTGCACGGCAGAATTGCTTTGCGATAACAGGCACACAGTTGCTGGGGACTGTGATATCAAATCAAATGTTTACCTTAATACATGTATATCCATACAAGATTCAGTCCGGGCATACGCTGGCTGATAAATTAGCCTATTATTATTAAAAAAATATATTTGTATGCAAATTATAGGACGAGCACCTCAGTGTTGTATCTATTTTTATACTCTGTCCGTCATCACATTTCGGGGACGGAAAGGGTTATATAAAGCCGCCGTAGGCCTACAATTGACTCATTATGTAACCTCACACCTTTAACCCTTACGCGACACTAATGTGTTCAATTATATTTTTCTCTAATTTGTAGCTATAATTGCTGACTCAATTTCTAGCTTCAAATGACAAACTACATAATCACGATATTAAACAATAGACAAATAAAAAAAATACATTTTTTTACTTACCTGCTGCTTACTGGTGACCTGACGCAATGTATATATATTGTACATTTTAGGGTAGTTTAGTTCGCTAGACACCTGACGTCTTGTAAACTTGTGCATAATTTCGTCTAATTTTATTTTTTATTTTTCTTGATTTTAGTATGTACAGCGATCCGATTTGTTTTGGATGAACCGCTTTATAAATGATTTGTAATAATGATATACAAAAAATCGTGGTGTCCCACAGTTAAAGGGTGATGTTTGCCGTCTAATTACTTTGGTCGTCTTTGTTTGAACAGTACTTTTATATCATGTGTTAATCTTACGTACTTGATGGTTAATTCTTGGCCCAATGTCGTGGACATTGGCCCGGCATTGTCAGGTCTCTGTGGATAAGACGTCGCGTTGTCGCAGTCGTGTTTTTTTATATTTACACAACACTGGTACTGAGTTGTATGAGCTATGGCAGTTTTAATATATCTTAGTCCACACCGAGTATCAACTGCTTTATAAAGATAACAGTTATAAACTACTTGTTCACTCAAGTGACATTATTTGTTCGGCGCTGGGGAAATGTCGGCTAAGGGTCGTTTTATGCAGCGTCCAATAAATTATTTCCCGGGGTCAAATTTTTAGGCTCCCGCCAAAAAATATTTGTTGAAGAACATGTCAACCCAAAATTAATGTTAAAAAATGTCTTTTATAATTTGCAGGTAAAGTAGTAGTAAAATTGTTTATTTTTGTGTCACATGTCATTAAACATAGTATGCAATTTATTTTAGCTAAAACATAATTATCTGACATTGAGCCGGTGTTCAGCTTATGAGACACATAATAAATTACTAGGTAAAATACTTTTCTCTATTATACATAGTAAAAACAAGCTTGGCGAGCGCATATAAATAGGGTGTGTAGTTCATTATTAAAAAAGAATCTATCATTAACATTAAAATCAGTGAAATCAGTATTAAACTCTTAAGTATTAAACTCTTAAGTCATCATAAATATCACATACAATTAAAAAGCGTACTTCATTTTTCAACCTTATTTTGATTACAATGTGTACTTATAAATTGGTCTAAAGTTTTCACGGGCCGACGATATCTACAAGTCTCTACATGAAGAGGCAAAATGCCATAGCATGGATAATATGCATTAGCACATCAAAACTGATTTACAAATGGCGTCCATTCTGGTGTGACGTGTCAGATGACACTGATGAACGCTGAGAAGAGCGGTAGCTAGGCATATACCTCCCTTTTCGGTATGGTATAACCCAGCAAACACGAGACATCAAACCAAAGTTATTTCAACGCGTCGTAGACGCTGGACCAACAATAAAACAAAATTGGATAAATATCTCTGGTGAGGGTCGGGGTAACTATTTGACCCTGACACCAAACGTGCCCCATTTATCGCCGCTTCACACCTGACCGCCCCGTTATGACGCCGCATCGACTTGTATTTCTTCTAGCTGCAGGTGGTATTCGTTCACCAGCACACGGATTTGATTTGTCACCGGATAAGTCAGATCAGTAGAGATTAAAATTGTAATTTGTTAATCTTTTAATCCGGATGTATTGCTCTATCGTCTATGGTTCTCCACAGCGTCGCTTCGGCAAGGATTATACTACAGGAATGTAGCACCTAGAACGTCTTTGAACACGCAAACAAAGGAGCGGTCGGCTTCCGTGACGTGGTTCCCCTCGGGGGTCAAGATTTACTGGTCGATAGTTCACTGTGTACATAACCCTGAATTATATCTTACGCGGAATCTCCATAGCTTTGATTGCCTGCACACCTGCTCATCTTTCCGATCGAGCGGGTCACATGTATTCGTCCTTGTTGTATGTGTAGGGTGAAACGAAAAACTCAATCTGCACGTTTCACATTGTGCGGCAATAATACAAAACAGAAGCCCAAAGTCAGGGCAACGTCATGCTCTTTTTAAATGACATCAAGGATCGTTTATGATAACATTGTCATACGCAATATTAACTTTGAGTGGGTGAAAATTACTCACATTTGTTTAATTTGGGACCAAATATTTTCAAATTTTGCTATTTAAACATACATTTAGTTCCTAGTAACAGTGATTTGATCGGTTAATAAAATGGATTATAAACGATTAAAGTGGTGATTAGCGGTGTAAAGGATTGAAATACCTTATTACTTGGGGACTACAGGGCATCAATGAACCCTGGAGACTCTCTTATCACCCCTGGACTCACTATCACCCCTGGACTCCCTATCAACCATGGACTCGCAATTACCCCTGGACTCACTATTACACCCGGACTCTCTATTACCCCTGGACACACTATCACCCATGGACTCACTATCACCACGGAATTCATTATTACCCCTGGACTCCCTATCACCCCTGGACTCCCTATCACCCCTGGACTCCCTATCACCCCTGGACTCACAATTACCCCTGGACTCACTATCACTCTTGGATTCTCTATTACCCCTGGGCACACTATTACCCCTGGATACTCTATTACCCCTGGACTCTCTATTACCCCTGGACACACTATTACCCCTGGACTCTCTATCACCCCTGGACTCACAATTACCCCTGGACTCACTATTACCCCTGGACTCTCTATTACCCGTGGACTCTCTATTACCCCTGGACTCTCTATTACACCTGGAACACTATTACCCCTGGACTCTCTATTACCCCTGGACACACTATTACCCCTGGACTCACTATTACCCCTGGACTCTCTATTACCCCTGGGCACACTATTACCCCTGGACTCTCTATTACCCCTGGACTCTCTATAACCCCTGGACTCTCTATTACCCCTGGACACTCTATTACCCCTGGACTCTCTATTACCCGTGGACTCTCTATTACCCCTGGACTCTCTATTACCCCTGGACACACTATCACCCCTGGACTCTCTATTACCCCTGGACTCTCTATTACCCCTGGACACATTATTATCCCTGGACTCTCTATTACCCCTGGACACACTATTACCCCTGGACTCACTATTACCCCTGGACACACTATTACCCCTGGACTCACTATTACTCCAGAATTCATTATTACCCCTGGACTCACCATCACCCCTGGACTCACAATTACCCCTGGACTCACTATTACCCCTGGACTCACTATTACCCGTGGACTCACTATTACCCCTGGACTCTCTATTACCCCTGGACTCTCTATTACCCCTGGATACACTATTATCCCTGGACACACTATTACCCCTGGACTCTCTATTACCCCTGGACTCTCTATCACCTCTGGACACACTATTACTCCTGGACTCACTATTACTCCAGAATTCATTATTAGCCCTGGACTCACTATCACCCCTGGACACTCTATTACCCCCACATACACTATTCCACATAGACTCACTATTACCCCTGGACTCTAATATTAAAAAAAAAGTTTCCTGGTGAGGTGTCCTTATGTCCACGGCGGTCCCTATAATCCTCCGATGCACTAAACAATACATACAATCCTGAAATAATTAACATTCACAACGACCTAATGTAGCATTATGTAATCCAATAGAATTTAACTTTGACCTAGAACATAATTTATTTTGCTGGAATGTGATTCTACATGGGTATCTACATAACATATAAAAGTCTACAAAAATATAATGGGGGGAACATATTTTTATATAAACTAAAACTGATTAAAAAAAATGTTTTAATTAAAAAAAATACCATATCCTTTAGAATTTACTATAAATGAGCAAAAAATAAAACGCCAAGTAGTTCAGAATCAATAAAAGAAAAGCAGATTAAAAATCCTCTAATGTCCACTTGGTGGAATAATACTAATTCTCCATAAATTCAAGATGGACGCTTCCATTTGTTGACTACAGTTTTTATATATGATTTTGCAACAAATAAAGCTGGGAATAAATGTAATGCCTCTTTTTGGTGTGTGTTTGACAAGAGAATCATTTTCGAGAGTATTATACTGATTCAAGATGATTTTCAAAATTAAAAGTTCATTTTCAAGATAAAAAATAATACCACCACGCATTGACCATCGTCTTTATACTGTCATATTTGGAGCGTATGCCTACCTTTCAGGGATTAGACCACAGTTTTTTTATTAATTGGTTCTCTGGGGGGGGGGGGGGTGGAGAATAATAATAAAAAAATGTTTTATTTAGTAACGGTAAACTTAAAAAAAAAAAATTAAGTGTCCACTGAAAAAAATATGCATAATTTACATTATAATTTCAATTTATATCAGTTCATATCGATAAATAGCGGTTAGGCGGTATAATAACATAAAAAAACGACATTTCAATTTTATTTTTTTATTGATTTTTCATTATCGTGACTCAGCGGTCTTGAGAACCAATTAATCAACGACCTCCTCAGGTCTTAGGTGAAAACATACATTTATGTCATGTCATGCCATGTCCCATAATCAAGTAATAGAATAGTGCAATACTTCTAGTCGCGTAGGCCTATCATTATGTTCTCGGATAGAAGTATGTATTACTTACCGTGGTGTAGCTTGATTAGATTAAAAATGAGATTTTGCTCGTGTTGTTTTGATTCTGGCTTGTGGTCATGTGGTGTCAGTGTATGTACTGTATTGTTCTGCATTGCTCACTTTTTTATTTTATGTAACATTTGATATCAATTAAAGGCCCATTCCCAAGTGCCTTAAAAAATTGCAAAGTTTAAAATTGTGTTATATAGGCTTATATCATCGTAAATCTATATTATCTTTTTCCACCCTCCATTAGAAAGGTATATGAACCCGGTAAGTGTGTATTTCGGAATGTTCATACAATTTTTAACAACCATTTCTTCACTATATTGGGCTTGACCAAGCCGCTGAGGGTCTAGATAAAAGGTCTGATGTTTATTTGTTTTTTTTTCTTTAAAAGGATCAAAACTGAGGAAAACCCCTTCCTTTTTGTCACTACACCAGTCACGAACATCCCATGAATATTAACTATGTATTTTTGCGATGTTCACGATGTCCCACAAAGATTTAAAACATGTTTAAAACATAATTGGCCGAGCTTGGAAATATTGAAGTGTTTGGCAATGTGAGACCCGTTGGGAAAGCGCCGTTAAGCTTTGATTTCCCGATGACATTGTTATTAAACTAGCAACGTCTTTGCTGATGCAATACATTTGAGACCTTACATACTCATCCTAATACGAGTTAAGACCTTTTGTCATAGATTACAACTAGTAAATTATAAAAAGTATCTTTAGAAGGTAATAAGCAAATCAGTGACTCGATGTTACTTTCCTGTCAAACATGGCAACTCCATTAAAAAACGTGTGGATCTAAAAGACAAAAATGTAATGACCGACATTTTGTCATAATTCGTCTTTCTCGAAACCTGGTTACGTTGCCAACGGATGTTTTTAAAAGTTGTAATCTATCGGAATGTTCCTCTCACACAATGAAACAATCAAAAATATATAAAAGAGCTAAAACAAAGACATGTCATTTGCCTGGGTATGGCCCTTTAAGTTGCTCCATCATGTGACTGTCACATGATCTGTTTCTGTGTAGGTTAATTAGCCTCCATATCGTGCAGATATACGTCATAACATTTCCAGTCTATCATTCTTCTCGTGGTTACACGCTATATGGTCGGTTTTACAAAGGACATATGCATTTTTTCTTTGATGCTGTTGTTGGAAATGTTGTGATTAATATGAAATTTGTGGTCGGTCTTTCATATTTTGATTGGACTAAGGTAGACAGGTGGCGTCTAGAGTTCGATAATGCTCTCGCTAAAGTGTTCTAGATATTGAACAAGACGATATAGATTTATCTGGTGATTTTGGGCTTGCATTATATAAATATGCAATTTGATTAATATAAAATCATTGTACAGCTTGTCAGAACATTCTCTCTGAAATCAACATGTGTTGAATGGGAGGTCGACTTTAAAGGGTGTTTTGAAAATGTCCCCCCATTGATATTTTGTAGACTTTTTTCTGGAATTACTGAATGTTTTCTAAATACTTTTCCATAAAATATAATTCTGTCGCAATTTGTTCTAGGCTGGGCCATTTTTGATCGCAGGCCTACATTGACTGGACTAATAGGAGGGGCATCGATTGGTATACTTTCGCGGATGCCAAGGTCGTGGCCGCCGCATATTAATATTTGGACGTTTCACGATGGTCCACCGTCTGCGACGATGGCCCAACATTGATTCAATGTCCTGTGCTCGCTGCGCTCAGACTGTGATTTCATAGTACTACCAGGCTCGCCACAATGCGGAATTCCACGACCACAAATATGCCCCCCCCCCCCCCCCTCGAGGCAGCAGTTCATTCATGACGGGAGTGCTGCCGGACACGCCTGGCTGGTCACCCATTGCAGAGAGGAATACTGCTTTCCACAAAAAGGCAGTATATATATCTGCTTACTTATAAAGCAAGCAGATACTGCCTTTTCACTTTGCACAGCAGAATAGCACCGGTTAATACGGCAGATTACACTGTAATCCCATTGTATTTTATTTTATTACTGCGCCATCTCTTGCTCCATTGCTTGAAATTACGCTCTCGACAAGAATACAGTTAAACTTAATTATATTTCTCTGTCTTTAAAGCGCAATAACAATAACATGGATGTAATTAAGTCACGTAGGGGAGACCCAGGAGGATTTGGACACAAGGTCTAGGCTATAAATGATGATGTCACTACCATAAGGTGTGGAATCAAGTTGGTTGAATGTTTCATCTGGCGTTCCACAAGGTTGAATCCTGGGAGCTATGTTATTTTTATTATTTATCAATGATATGCCTAAGGTTATAAGCTCTAGTAAGTGAGGTTTATTTGCTGATGATGCAAAATGTTATAGGAAAGTTTTAAGTTACAATGACTGTCAATTACTACAGAATGATATAAATAATTAATATGATTATGGAATACGCTGGGGATTAAAATTTAGTTTTGAAAAATGTACTATGTTATCTGTTACCAGGAAGAAAGTTCCTATTGATTTTACTTATGCTATCAACAATAGACCAGTCCGCAGAGTGCAATCTATGAAGGATCTTGGTGTTTCTGTAACTAGTGATTTGTCATGGAATTCTCATATAAATACATTAGTATCAAAATGTAACAGAATGATGGGGATGATAAAACGTTCAGTGGGTTACAAAGCTCCTATACATGTTACTTCATATCTGTATAGTACACTTGTTCGCAGTAATCTTGAACACTGCTCTACAGTCTGGTCTCCATTCAATTTCAATGAAATGCAAGCATTAGAATCTATTCAACGAGCAGCTACGCGCTATATACTGCATTATCTGAATGTAAAATACAGTGACCACACTTAATCTGCTACCACTGTCATTCCGAAGAGATTGTGCAGATCTAATTTTATTCTTTAAATATCTACATGGACTATACGCAATACAATTAGAGGATTTTTAGACATAAATTTACACGACAAATCTCTTCGTTCAACCAGCGCAAATTGCATCTTTCGCCCTAGGCTCTCAAAAACAACGTCGTTCAGATAATCCTACTTTAACAGAGTTGTGCCCCTGTGGAACAATCTTCCACAGGATATAAGAAGCAGTGAGTCTTTGTATGTTTTTAAAAGTCGTCTTCATTGTTATTTTAATAATTTATTATGTGATTTCGATGTGAATAATAACTGTTCTTGGTCGGGGACATGCAAATGTTACACGTGTATGTGCAGCCGGTCATTTTTTGCCCGGTAAATTGTAATTAAGCTGATTTTATCGTTTATTTTGTTATTATGATTATTGGTATATTTATTGAAGTATTATATACATTGTGGACTACCAGATTGTATAGATAATACGGTACATGTACTGTATGTCTGTTTCTGGTGGCCCAGCTATCAATTTTTATCAAAACGAACGATTTTTACTGTTTTTTTATGATTATGTGAGACATATAAAATGAAACCTTTTTTATTGTGTTGATGGCAGATAAATAAATATCTCCGCTCTCAGGGAAAGCATTTAGGGAGCCCTTTAACCAAGAGCAAGTCAGTGTAGGCCATTTTGTAAATTTGAAATGTTCGGTCACATTTTGTTTGATTTTTAACTGTCGAAGTAAATTGTGATAGATAACTTTAATGTTTTTTTTATTTATTAATGAGTATTCTCGGATTTCACTTTAAATATTTAAATGCATTTGGACAGAAAATTCAGGGAGGATTTGGACTCTTTTCATGGAGGAATTGGACAATGTCACTGTCCTCCCCAAATCAATTGTCCAAATCCTCCCCAGGGCATAAAATCTATTAACCTGAAAACCAAAGTTACAGAATGGCTCAGATAATATGATAATATGACTCTCGATGTATGAAAACGTTTTTTTATTATTATTCCGATAGATCTCAGAGTGTTTCTATGAAACGAGTGTTTCTATTGAAAAAAAACCGTTTCATCTCCACACAAAATAACATCCGGGGTTCCACAAGGATCGATACTAGGACCCCTTTTATCTCTAATCAATATTAATGATCTTCCCCTCTACTTCAAAAGCTGCAACAAAGTTCTCTATGCTGTTGACGATACACTAACCAAATCAGGTCCAAATATAGAAATAATTCAGCAAGAACTCAGACTATCAAGTGATGTTCATTAATCAGCCCCCAGTTCAAGTTTAGCCTATGTCATATCTCAGTCTAGTTTAGCCTATGTCATATCTCAGTCTAGTTTAGCCTATGTCATATCTCAGTCTAGTTTAGCTTATGTCATATCTCATTCTAGTTCAGCCTATTTCATATTTCAGTCTAGTTCAGCCTAGGCCTATGTTATATCTCAGTCTAGTTTAGTCTATGTCATATCTCAGTCCAGTTTAGTCTATGTCATATCTCAGTCTAGTTTAGCCTGTATCATATCTCAGTCTAGTTCAGCCTATGTTATATCTCAGTACAGTTCAGCCGAACTCATATTTTATTCTAGTTTAGCCTATATCATACACAAAGGTTACCCCGACGCACCATGTATTCATTTAACTCCCAACTCACACCACTTTGTCGCTTCGTGTAGCCCTGGTCGTAAACCATAATATAGACATTTCTTATAAAATAGTTTTGTATCATTTATTAGGCTTTATATACACAAATATATACAATAATCGTACAAATATACAATTGTAAGTAAAATTGTGTACATCTGGATGTCGAATACAGGTGACCAGCACCCTAACTAAGTTCGACATCCAGGATAAAATGTATATACATGGTAATTACATTTTAAATTACATTTAGAAGTAAAATTAAATAGAAATTTATTATACATATTTTTTTGTTTCCTGCGCTAAAACCATGGATAAAATAACTACATATTAGTATAAAAGTAACAAAAAAAACCTATGAAAAGCGTAGAAACTTATAAAACAACTACAAGTGGAGCAATTTTTAAAAGCATGCAACTTTAAAGTATCATTATTTTAGTTTTATAAGGTCTTCAAAATTTCAACGATGTCGATATTTGCTTGACTGCGGAGCAAGTAGAATGTGACCAGGGTGCCCTGAGCCACCACACAAGTTTAGTTCACTATGCACTCGGGCCAATTACCATAATATCATGATAATACAATACAACTATACTATATTAAGAGTATTTATAAAGACAACTATGTGGTATTAAATAGAGCCCTCGACACGTACATAACGTTAGTCCCTTTAGAATAAAAGTACTTTGATTAGTCTTAAAACTTATAAAACTTCACGGATCACACTGAATGCGTTGCGTTTAACTGTTTAATGACAGCCCATGTCGAAATGGACCTTTCGTTTCTCTGTGTGCGTGTTGACAGAAATATAGAGCTACATTTCGTTTGGCTGCTCATCAACGACATGAAGATTCACATGTAAATCCGTCTGCGTGTGCGATATTGAGGCTCCAGCCAAAACTGAGAGGCTTTAATGGGCTATAGATTTTAAAGTGTGATTTCATTGAGATTTCAAATAAATCACCACAAAGCTGATTTGACATGAATACATGGCAACCTTTCTACTTAAACATTCCAAACACTCTGATACCCAACAGTGCTTTCAGTTAACAAAACTAGTTGACAGCAGAATAAGCAACCGTCATCATAAATATTAATTTAGTATGACACGGATTCGGGCCCCAGACCTTTAAGTTTCAAATTTGCCATACCTTACGCTTTAAATTCGGTACGGTACCTTTTTAATAACAAATTTATGTACAATTACCGTAAATCCTCTGTGGATCTTGAAATATACGGTCGATTTACGAATAGAGACATATGGAAATCACCATTTAAGTTATCTATTTGATTATTTAAATATATGTATACAGGGTATATAAATATTAGCAAATTTTTTTTTTAAATATGTATCCTGTTATACATTGAATGATACAAAAACTAAACAGTTCTAAAATTATAAAATAATTATAGAAGTATATACATTTTTAAATTGTACTTATTTCAGATAATAGCTACCTTCAAAATATACTTCTGGCATTGCGTGAAATTGTTATGATAAGCTTTGTAAAAGCACAGATGAATTTGTGAATATACAATATACCTACTCCAGTTAAAAGTGGCATTGTTATGATGACATGAAAAACGTGTTTGCAGAGATAAAATAACCACATATTATTAGATACAGTGATATACAATGCATTGATTACACGTATGACCCGCAGATTGTTTGCTAATGCGGTTGACCTACGTCCACATAGAATCGTGCTTTAATCATGTTACTATTCGGTCGGTCTACTGGTATAAATTTGATTTATAAGGATGTCTTATTATGATTATGTGCATTTGCATACCGCAGTAACTGATTATTTATCAAGTAAGCCGTTACTGCTGTTTGCATTCGCACTACAGTATATTTACCATTCACGTTATCACATGCCTTAGTGGTTTTGTCAAGTTATAAAAATAAAAAAATGTGGGTGGGTCGGTTAAGCCTCAACTCGGGGTGGTTTCTGGCCAATCCGAGTTTTTCTCGGATTTTAGGATTTTTTTGACTTGACAAGACCCCTTATCATGATAACCGTTTCCATCTTTCTCGGTGTAACATCCATTGTCTGCAAAAAACACGGAGTATTTTTGGGTTGTCAACAAAAAGGATAGTTATCAGAGTGCCATGACTAATATTTTGACCAACAGAAATTTGAATTCTGAGCAACTTTATACACATGACGTAGATTATAATCACCTACAACAATAGTTGCAGAATCGATGCTTTTAAATACATTTCATTAATATTCAATAATCTGAGATGTTATTAAATATTATGAGATTTTTGGCATGAGAGCATTAAAAGCATCTCCGTTATATAGGCCTTTTTCCTGGACTCGAAACCAGCCCTTTCACTCAGCTCAAGAACTGGAAAGGTTAGGATCTCCTGTGGATAATTGCAGCTTGCCAACTCGAGGTGTTGGCAGTTTGCCAGGTCTATTCAGCGACCAGCTCTGGCAGCATCGGAAACTCCTCCCATGGGGTTGGTAGAAGGGGAATTCCCACTGACCTGATATTTGACCACTACTTTATTATCCAAGCCATAGACGAAGGTTAGTCCATGACCACTTAAGTATATATATATATATAAAATAATTTCCCCCCATTTATTTTTTTAAAATGGCTGTGGCAGCCATTTCGTTTCCAAAGGAACAACTCTACCAAAATTGAAGGCAATCCAACCAAAGGTTCATAAGTTATCGTGGCCACAAGTTTTTTAGGCGGCCATCTCAAAAAAAAAAAATATCGGGAGAATAGCTCAATCACATAAATAGCCCAGTCACATAAATGATCCCCACCCCCACCATTTCAATTTTTTTTAAATAGCTGCGGCAGCTACTTTTCTAAGGATTTATTTCAAAAGTTAATTAGATCATCATAAATATGTAGAGAACAACCCTGCCAAATTTGAATGCAATCCAACGAATGGTTCATAAGTTATCGTGCCCACAAGCTTTTGAGGCTGCCATCTTGGAAAATGGCCGCTTATAGCTTGGTGTTTAAAAAAGTATATGGGAAGAATTGCCCAGACACATAAGTCATGTCTTTAAAAAATATCATCAAATAGACAAAATTCCTCAGTTGGGGGTCTTGTCAAATTCAAAAAAATCCAAAAATCCGAGAAAAACTCGGATTGGCCAGACCCCACCTACCCACCCCCTATCCAATTTCATTTTTCTTTAAACATGTACAGCACAAATAAAACACAAAAAACCCCACAAAATTTCCCCCCAAAAAAGACCGCATTGGGGCTTGACCCACCCACCCACTTCCGAGTTTTTCTCGGAATTTTGGATTTTTCTAACTTGACAAAACCACTAAACACTCTAAGCATCCCAATATTATCGGGGATGTTTAATAATATGAGATGTTAAAGGTAGAAATACATATTCCAAACACACTGTTCAAGATACACTACATTACAAGTAAGCGGAGACAGTCTTTTGATTTTGAACGGCGCGATCTACGAAATGGTCAGGTGTGTACTGGTAGACATGGTGTTGCTGGGTGATACTCTGCAATGGTAAACATGTCATGATGGTAAATGAAATGAGTCGGGCTTTAGGCCACCTTTGCGCACATATAAGCTAAACTGGGCCAGGAGAACCTCCTGAGGATGGTGAGATGAATGATGACACTGCCCTCCAGACACAGGATTCGAAATTCGAGCCCTGGCGGTCTGAGGCCGAGCACGCTACCTCTCGGTCACGGAGGCTCCCCACAATACTGAGTTTCACACGTGGATGGGGGAGAATTTTTTTTGTTTCTTTCAAACCGCCGAGACCGAGAACCGAACCCCGGACTCTAGCGTAAAAGGCAGCAGTGCTAACCACTACCCTAGGGCCCCCGCCCATGATGGTCATGATGGTGCTGGGCGATACACTGTAATGGTAGACATGTCAATGGGGAGGGGAGGGGGTGCTGGGTGATAACATTTCAATGTATACGTGTCATGGGGGTGCTGGGTGATACACTCTAAGGGTAGACATGCCATTGGGGGGAGGGGGGTGGGTGTTGAGTGATAACACTGCAATGGTAGACATGTCATGTGGGATGCTGGGTGATACATTGTAATGGTAGACGTGCCATAGGAAAGGGGGGGGGGTGTTGGGTGATACACTGTAATGATAGACATGTCATGGGGGTGCTGAGTGATACACTGTAATAGTGAACATGCCATGGGGGTACTGGGCGATACACTGTAATGGTAGACATGTCATTAGGGGGGGGGGGTGCTGGGTGTTAACACTGCAATGTTAGACATGCTATGGGGGAGCTGGGTGATACACTGTAATAGTAGACATGTCATGGGGGTGCTGGGTGATCCACTGTAATGGACATGTTATGGGGGTGTTGGGTGATACTTTGTAATGGCAGACATGACATGGGGAACGCTGGGTGATACACTGTAATGGTAGACATGTCATGGGGGTGTTGGGTGATGATCTGTAATTGTAGCCATGCCGTTGGGTGCTGGGTGATCCACTGTAATGGAAGACATGTCATTCGGGTGATGGTTGATACTCTGTAATAGTAGACATGTCATTAGGGGGGGGGGGTGCTGGAAGATACACTGTAATGGTAAACATGTCATGGGTGTGCTGGGAGATATACTGTAATAGTAGACATGCCATGGGGGTGCTGGGTGATGATCTGTAATTGTAGCCATGTCGTTGGGTGATGGGTGATACACTGTAATGATAGACATCTCATGGGGGTGCTGAGTGATATACTGTAATGGTAGTCATGTCATGGGGTGCTTGGTGATACACTGTAATGGTAGACATGTCATGGGGTGCTGGGTGATACACAGTAATAGTAGTCATGTCATGGGGTGCTGGGTGATGGTCTGTAATGGTAGTAGTAGTAGTAAATCTTTGCTTTACGTCACTTTTCGGCACAAAAGGTCTTTTAAGTGACATTGTAATACGATAAAAACGTTGTAGTCAATTGATGAGATGAATGATGTACAGATGATGTGAGGGTGGGGGTGATAGGGCATGGTGTAATGGTAGCCATGTCGTTGGGTGATGGGTGATACACTGTAATGATAGACATGTCATGGGGGTGCTGGGTAATATACTGTAATGGTAGACATGCTATGGGGGTGCTGGGTGATACACATTAATGGTAGACATGCCATGAGGTGCTGGGTGATACACTGTAATGGTAGACATGACATGGGGAACGCTGGGTAATACAATGTAATGGTATACATGCCATGTAATGGTGGACATGTCATTGGGGGGAGGGGTGCTGGGTGATAACACTGCAATGGTAGACATGTCGTAGGGGTGATAGGTGATACACTGTTATAGCAGACATGTCATGAGGAATCTGGATGATACACTGTAATGGTGTACATGTCATGGGGGTGTTGTGTGATACACTGTAATGGAAGACATGTCATGGGGGTGCTCGCTGATACACTGGAATGGTGGACATGTTATAGGGGTGCTGTGTGATACACTGTAATGTTAGACATGTCATGTGGGTGCTGGGTGATACACTGGAATGGTGGACATGTTATAGGGGTGCTGGGTGATACACTGTAATGTTAGACATGTCATGGGGGTGCTGGGCGATACACTGGAATGGTGGACATGTTATAGGGGTGCTGGGTGATACACTGTAATGTAAGGCATGTCATGGGGGTGCTGGGTGATACACTGGAATGGTGGCATGTTATGGGGGTGCTGGGTAATACACTGTAATGGTAGACATGTCATGGGGGTGCTGGGTAATACACTGTAATGTTAGGCATGTCATGGGGGTGCTGGGTAATACATTGTAATGTTAGGCATGTCATGGGGGTGCTGGGTAATACACTGTAATGGTAGACATGTTATAGGGGTGCTGGGTGATACACTGTAATGTTAGACATGTCATGGGGGTGCTGGGCGATACACTGGAATGGTGGACATGTTATAGGGGTGCTGGGTGATACACTGTAATGTAAGGCATGTCATGGGGGTGCTGGGTAATACACTGTAATGTTAGGCATGTCATGGGGGTGCTGGGTAATACACTGTAATGGTAGACATGTCATGGGGGTGCTGGGTAATACACTGTAATGTTAGGCATGTCATGGGGGTGCTGGGTAATACACTGTAATGTTAGGCATGTCATGGGGGTGCTGGGTAATACACTGTAATGTTAGGCATGTCATGGGTGTGCTGGGTGATACACTGTAATGGTGGACATGTTATAGGGGTGCTGGGTAATACACTGTAATGGTAGACATGTCATGGGGGTGCTGGGTGATACACTGTAATGTTAGGCATGTCATGGGGGTGCTGGGTGATACACTGTAATGGTGGACATGTTATAGGGTTGCTGGGTGATACACTGTAATGGTAGACATGTTATAGGGGTGCTGGGTGATACACTGTAATAGTAGACATGCTATGGGGGTGCTGGTTGATACTCTAGACGTTTTAAAAAAAACACCAGAGAGGTGGTGCAATTGGCTTCTCGATGGTATTTTGATATTTGTCTATGATAAGAATGATTTTGCTGAAAATGTTTTACAACATTATCAGATTTAGTCCACTTTAAATTAAACCCGTGGTTCACTGTGGAATCTATGTGCACAGACAGTCGATAATCGGAGTAGTCCGAGGTATCAGCCTATATACATTTATATGTGGAAAGCAGTTTCTACAGAACAATTTTCAGCATGAGAGCTATAGAATTGATAAACCCTTTAAGTGTTGCATTATCATTTGTCATTTTGTATATGTAATTGCCTTTGGCAATGGCGTCAGCAAATAAATACAAAATACTCTTGGGCCTGCGTTTAAAAAAATGCATAATTATTTAGGTGTTTTATTTTATTCAGTTACAGTCGATATTTTACTAAGAAAAACCTAGCTTGAAACGCTTTAAATAATCTACCGCACTGTGAGGGAGATTGGTTCATGTTGACAGACAGAATGAGGTTACTGGATGTATATGGTCAAATAGCATACTGTATGTTTTCAATCCATACTCATTCAGGGAGAACGGCGCTATTAGCCGTATTTAAAACCTTAATTATCAACGAAGATATCGAGAAAAGGTGAAACCAAAAAATATATAACTTTTGCCAGAGGGTATTTTTCATTCGTTTGAAGCTGGCATTCCTGACGCAATTGCTTCAAATGAATAAACAATCTGAAGGAGCAAACAGCGCTTGTAGTGTGGCTTCAGTCATCCGTGGTCGTACATTTGACTACACACACCGAGGTGAAGGCTAAATTATTAATGTGCTCGCCATCCAGCTGAGACGTGAAATCTCTCAAAATAACTGCGCATCACGTAAATAATAATCTTTACCACTAAACACATGTTACTGCGCCCCGCAACTTCCATCATGATACGATGTATGTTCTAGCTGAATTTCAATATAAATTCAACATGTCTAACCCTTTAACCACCGGTCCCGAATATATATATTTTCATTTTATTAGCACATTAAATACCAGCGTTTGAACATGTTAACGTGACATCAATCAAGAAGATTTCAAAATCGTTCACCTCTATTTTGTCAAATCTGAACAATTTCCACTCACTTGAAGTTGTGGACAAAGTCAAGCTGGTGAAACTTACAATTAAATAATTTTGCGGGTGGAGAGCTCATATATGAGTCTTTTATTTCTAATTTTGTAAGCAGCAAAATAAGTTATACCATAGCTATTTCTAGTTTTATAACTAATATATGTAACTTAAGTATCCAAACGTCAATTTTCGAGGTCAATGGATCTGTCTTACCCCTTTTGTAAAAAATATTAGAAAAACATGTATCGTTCAATTTCTATAATTATTAGCTGAAAGTCAGTTTGGATTTCGCAGAAATCAATCATGTCAAACTGCTCGTATAACCTTATCAGAAAAAATCTATTTAGCCCTTGAAGCAGGGATTAGTACAGCTTGACCTGAGTAAGGCTTTTAACCTTGTTGTTCAGAAACCCAAATTATGTAATTGCAGTCTTAAATCTGTGCCATGGTTTCAATCCTATCTCTCAAATAGATCTCAAATCGTTTCTGTCGAAAAAACAGTTTCTTCTCAACACATAATTACATGTGGTGTACCACAAGGGTCAATACTAGGTTCCCTTCGATTTCTTGTCAATAACGAGCGTAGCGAGTGGAGCAAAGCGGGACGAGCGAAGCGAAGTCAATGGTAATGCATGTATACAATGTATTTATTAAAAAAAAAAAAAATCAGTCTCATATGACATATTCCGTGAGGGTGTGCCATAGGCATATATTCGGCCATCTTTGTTATTCCGCCATCTTGGATGTCGAAGCACAACGATTTGACAGATTAGCACTAAATTCAATAAATCATTTTTTAAGCCCCTAAAATATTGTCTAGTGCTGACCTTTCATGCTGCGCTGATGTCACTTTTGTTCAACAATTAAAAAAACATAGGCTACATTAGACTTCTGCTGCATTGTGAGAGTTTGATTCTGCAAGGCCATGTAGGCAAAGTCACCCTAGTTAGAAGGATCTCGCCCTCCACGATTTTTCCGTAACATGTTGTAGAGGTTGACTTTTACCAGCTAAGTCGGCCTTAATTGATGTTGATCATCATATCGGCCGTGATGATTTAAACTTCACACAACTATGTTTCATAATCTAATGATTTGTGTACTAGTCCAAAATTCTTTCAAAATAAACTATATAGTTCTAGACCAAGATCTATTCAATAGTTTGGTTAGTTTGATAGTTTATCTGATAGCGTATGATGACAATATCTGTTTGTTTGTTTTATTTTGATAGCTAGTCGGCATGTGGGCTGCCAGGGCCTTCCGACAATAAATCGATCACTCATATTTACCCCGCCAATGACACTGGTCCAGTTTCGGCATATTCCTGCATGCAAGACCCGCTTCTCATAGAAAAATGTTTGAAGCAAAAACAAATTAAAGGTTTTTATTGGTTTCATAGGCTATTTTCCAAATAAAATAGGTGACATTTTAAAATGTCAACTGTAATAGTTTTGTCTAGGCTTAAATAATAATAATAATAATATTAATAATAATAATAATAATAATATTATTATTATTATTATTATTATTATTATTATTATTATTATTATTATTATTATTATTATTATTATTATTATTATTATCATTATTATTTTTATTATTATTATTATTATTATTATTATTATCTCTATTATTATTATTATTATTATTATTATTATTATTATTATTATTATTATTATTATTATTATTATTATTGTTATTGTTGTTGTTGTTATTATTATTATTATTATTATTATTATTATTATCATTAATCTCATTATTATTATTATTAATCTCATTATTATTATTATTATTATTATTATTTTTATTATTATTATTATTATTATTATTATTATTATTATTATTATTATTATTATTATTATTATTATTATTATTATTATTATTATTATTATTATTATTATTATTATTATTATTATTATTATTATTATTATTATTATTATTATTATTATTATTATTATTATTATTATTATTATTATTATTATTATTATTATTATTTTTATTATTATTATTTTTATTATTTTTACAAGTTAATGCCTATGGATTATCCACGCTAGTATAAATCAAATATATAAATTAAGTTAAATAATATAATAAGTAATTTAATGGGCATATGTCTATGTTCGGAAGTTTCTATGCTCTGAAGGGTATATGTTGGGAAGGTTATATGGTTATACTATCAGATAGCAATTGACATTAAAATATTACTCCTATTAGTGTTACAATTATAACTATTATAAACTTATATTATACCAGCATTAGGCTAAATTTGTTTGTTGGATAATTGGAGATACAGCTCTGCAAAGTCGAAAAAGCCGACACAGCAGGATCTGTTTACTTAGATACTGCGTTTTGGCTCTGTACAGTATCTGCTTAATAATTGTAAAGTTGCTTACTTGTAATGTAAGCAAAGACTGCCTTTTAGCTTTGCACAGCAGTGTTATGTAGGCGTATCACAGCACACACGACATTACAAGGGACATTCAGCTAAATAATTATTTGACGTTTTCATTCATAACATTCTGCAGAAACATTCAAAACCTTAGAGAAAAACAGCATATGAAATATTTGTGTTTTTTATCAGATAGCAGTCGAAGTTCAAATATTATTCCTATTATTGTTGTATTTATGATTTTTATTATATTATCACAAGGTTAGGTCATCTCTAGCTCGGACTAATAATTCAGTTCAGACAGACCCACTGTAAAAGGTAGAGGTTGCCCTACCTAATCAAAATGGTTCCAGAATCTCCCGCCATTTGTACTATGTTTATAAAAAAAAGTTCAAGGACATCCTTGTTAGATTCTGATATATATGGTCTCCTGAGGTTTGTCGGACCATTGGTGTGTCGGACCAATGGTGTGTCGGACCAATAGCATGTTTTTGAATATGCAGTGTGATATAGGCCTACACATCATAATTATAGGCCTACACCTACATACACCTCCACCCCCTTCTCTCCCAACTGGGCGCATGACAGGGATGATGGTAGCCTACCACCACACGTGCTAACACCCTGCAAAGCTACAGCATAAATAATTAAACATCAATGACTTTTAACTTTAAACTGGTCTAATCTACTCTTGGGGACAATGATTGATACTATTGTTGTATTCCTTACATTATATAAAGTCATGTCATTCACTTCACTAATCCATCATTAGCGTACGTGGCTTTATAATGCTAGCAGCGCGGATACATTGGCAAATACAGTATTCCTAGTAATCCCACATAGTAATAAATATTCATTCAACGAATAACCTTAATAGGTTGTACCTAATTATCGAGATAAAAACTATTTTATACATGGCACATTGTTATCCATAGACTAGTGAAAAAACAGTGTTAATTACTGCTATTAATAAACGTATAGTATAGACATATATTATATTCACAACTCTCAGATTGGTAAATAGTGATCAGTGGGTCTCGCCAGCTACTGCATGCATGTACGCAGCTTCTGCCTGATGTGTGGTCCAGAATCATACACATCGAACCAATTATGAATGAACGTTGAACGCTGACCACTATATCTCGGCCAGGGCTACACCTCTTGCCACAGAGTCTCCTAGATTAACCATTACAGCTTAGAGATCGACTTCTGATGATCCCCGCAATTAAGGAACTATAATAAATCTAGGCTTATTTATAATGGCTGTGGACCTATAACATAAGTATTCAAATGAAGGGGAAAACGCTAACTAAGACATATGTATGAAGATTTCAAACAGCCAGCTAATCTAAATAACTGTAACATAGTCTAAATAACTGTAACATAGGCCTATGTCAACCAAGGATTGCCCCTTCCTAGCGGACACAATAGATTGACCCAGAGTTGCTTTAATGTCGGTCCATCGTCTAAGATGCTGGTCCAGCATTAAAACAATACTGGGACAACGTCTGTTTGCGGGATAAGCGGGGGGGGGGGAAGAGCCGTCCCCGGGAGGGGGCACTACCCCATAGCGGCGCATGAGGTGATCATGTCCACATGATCATGATCATGCAAGTAACTCATCACGTTGAGCCATCATTGGGCTGTTGCTGGGCTAGCGTTAAAGACGCTGGTACAATCTTAAAGCATCCCATGTGACGGGGGGGGGGGGGGGTGGTCACCCCTATAGTGGCCGGCACAATACTGCCTGGGGACAGACACAGTGAGTGAAGTTCGATGCTGGGTTGTTGCTGGGCCAGCGTTGGATACATTGGACCAACATTAAACCAATTTTAGTCACGCGAAGTGGCGGGTGTGCAGGAGATGCAGTGATCACCCATAATGCAGGTAGTATTATTTAAATTATGCCCAATGCTGTATAGTGTGGGCCAACCATAATAAATAACCGGGAAGATCTTTCAATAGGTAGTAAGTGGTCACGTATGTTAGACATAGTTACCGTGTTTAACGTTTTCATAACTTTGTGCCAAGATATACAAAACCTTAGCAAAAAACATAATATTAAATGATTTTTTCAGTGCTCTCAGATAGGAGTGAAAATGAAAATATTACTGCTATTATTGTCATAGTTATAATTATTATGATATTAAGGGGAAATTAATATTATTATTATTATTATTATTATTATTATTATTATTATTTATATAGCGATCCATCCAAAGGGTGTTCTGGATCGCTGTACATACTAAAATGAGAATATATTCACACGATTGCCTTGTTCTGAGACCTATATCTCATTCTAGTCAGCCTGTAGGATCCTGACGTCGTTCAGTTAATGTGGCGGTTATCCCCAGCTTCCTGGACGCGGGGGGTCGGGGATGACCGCCTCGTTTCCGTACCTTGGTGACGGGTGCACAAATTGCAATGTGTGCGGCCTTGGTATTTTTCCCGCACTTCAGGCGTTACACTCAGCGACTACGGACGTGCCGTAGCTCGCTCTCGCTAAGTCAATTGAGACGTGCCGTGCGCGGGAGGTTGTGCTTTGCTGTTGCCGTATGTTAATCGAATAAACATGATAAGAGAGGAGAGAGTTTTCTGACTTGTTTGGAACCGTCGACTCGACGGAGGAGGAAGAAGTTTGAGTTTAAATGGTGAGATTGGGCAGAGTCCCTCGTCGGCCATTGTGACCCCATAATAAAGCCCCCAACGTAGGCCCATTATACCATACTGGTGACCCCTGACGACTGATTGTCTACGCAACAGTGTTTTCACCTAGACGCCAGTTGAAAACCGCTGTTTTCAAGGATAGTTTTCATTAATTTTAAGGGATTTTTTGAAAAAAATCAATAGCATTTTTTTCATAAGGTACGTGAAAGCTGTAGGTCATTATTTATATGCCAGTTTAAATTAGTCAGAAAGAGTTATCAGAAGAGAAGCACGTTTCTTTACGTCGAAAACGGCGTAAATTTCTAAACTTTTGGTCGAAATCCCACGTGTTTGGCGCCTTTTCAAGATGGCGACCTTGTCGGTTTCTCTAGAAAAATCCAGAAAATTATTCTCATAGACTTAGTCTATCATTTTTTAATTGTAAGAGTTTGTTTAATGCCTTCATCCTATTAATGCCACTGTAGGCGAGTAGGAAGTGGGTATTTTCGGTAACTCAATTTTTATCGTTGATTACCATAATTGGGTAGCTCGATTTTAAAGTCCATAGACGAAATCTCGTCATTTTTTCCGATTTTTTTCTGCAAAATCGACAGAAATTTTAAATATCGCTTCGACTCGGGTAACCTTTAATAGGTTTAGGGCCAAAATAAATTGTTTCCCTAAATGAATGTCAATAAACGGTCTTATTTGGTCTGTTTAAAATATTCCCAGGACGGTAGGTCAATATTTTGTACAATTATAATATGTTATTTCAGAGAATGCTGAATATTGTACATGTATTTGGTAGGTGTGCGCCATTTTGGACGCCGGTTTCCCTAACTTAGCTCTTCGCCCGCCGTGAGCATACACGTGTTCCCCCCCTAACCGGCATGCATCTGGACAGTGAACCTGTGTCGCCACATCACATTAGCATAAAATAGGCCGCCATTTTGATCTGGTGGAGATCATTTGTCACGTGTTCAAAATTTTACACGGACTGATGGTAATAATTTTTTTTAAATTGTTTATAAATCTTCTTTTTCAAAACGATTGAGGGAGAAGAAATGTAGATAAGTTGTTTCGAAAACAAATTCTGCTACTAGTTGTGCGAGATTTTGTTCACTTTGAAACGCCCTTCGGTGTTTGTAATCGTGCTAGGCTATTTAGCGCCTTATTTGGGCACGCAGTAGGTAATGAATATGCTAATGTGAGGCGAGACGGGGATGCTGACTATATACTATGTACGTACCGCCCAAAGCTTACCGTCACAGACTATAAGCCACATGCTGCCTGCCGCACAGGCTGTGAGCACCGACAATACACCACGCACACACCCACCACAGACGACATAAACACAACCGCACGGAAGACAGTCGGTTTATACGTCAATCAATGAATCGATGCGAGCGATTGATTCGGACGTTTATGAGAATGACTCGGTGATGAACGTATCATTATAAAAAAAAAAAGTGGAATGTTCATTACAGACATCATTTTTCAGCGAAATGATATACTATATCATTAATCATAGACTACTGTCAGTCACGTTTTAAATATTATTCCTAAATCATAAATGTAACTGTTTTTCTTCGCAGTCACATTTAGTCTATCAGTTTGAGAACGAAATTTTCTCACGATAGTTTATTTTTGAAGTTTAATTTTTTTATAAATACAGAAATATTCGATTTGACAGTTGCGCTATTGCGAAACATTGCAAATATTTGAATGCGTTTTTCGACCTGCGCGAAAATTTTTTTTTTTCACCCAGGTCGATTTACAAAATACTATTATCCTAGCTTAGCATAGCATATCATAGTTGTATCTGGCATATTATTTTTATGTAACACTTCGACCTACGGTTTTCACGGTACCATTTTGCATGTGTGTGACTAAGTGAAAACGTTTTCTGTCACATATAGACCTTCAGTTTTCACTTCAATCAATATATACCTTTGTGAATTAGTGCACAGCATTTAGGTGAAACTTCAACGACGCATTTTTTTCAACTAATCTGCAACCCCCGTTTCTCGCAACATGCGACATAGCATGAACATTTTCTACAGTCTACACTTCTAAGCTTCAACATATTACAGACATTTTTCATCTGATTTTCACGGCAATGCACAGCCTATCCGCGCTCGGCACGTCAAAAATAGTTGGCATGTGTTAATACGACATGCCATTTTAAACACATTTGGGATAGACGCAGAGCCAATAGGCCAGCTATCTCAGATGCTTCACTAGTTAGATAATTTTAAAAACACTACTTCCTAATGTCAAAGCAGTACGACAGTGAAGGCTTCATGTCAACGCCCCTAGAAGGTTCGGGTGCTAGACCTAAAGATGATTATCATCCCGACAGTGAGGACAATGAGGTTCGATTCCGAGAGGCGGACGAGGAATATCAACGCCTCAAAGCTGATTTTGCTCGAATTGCTCTAGCTAGACGTATGAATTCTCACTCTAGGAGCGACTCCTCAAGGAGTTCTTCACCGCTGGGTAGACAGTCGCAGAGACGTGCTACGAACTTACCAAAGTTCAAAATCGCCACTTTCTACGCCTCGGATGTTGAGCTCTGGTTCAACCAAATTGAGACTCAGTTCGCTCTTCACCAGATCAATGATGATGATGAGAGGTAAAGCTTAACCTGCGCTGCACTTTCGGGCGAGATTGCATCGGACGTGAGGGACGTGCTACTTCAGCCTTTCAGGTCCAACAAATACGACAGCCTGAAAGTGATTCTGATTGAGAGACGAGGATTGACCACACCCGAAAGGGTCAACAAAGTTATCTCTGGCGAGAAGATTGGTAATGACATTCCCTCGCGTTTCCGGCGGCGTCTGCAGAAGACTGCAGGTTTCGGCACCAAAGCTGTGGTGGGGAAAGCTGTAATTCGGCAAGCATTCATACGCCAGATGCCCGCTTCCATCAGAGCCCATTTGGTGATTCAACCCGACAGTGCCACCCTCGAAAGTTTGGCCGTTTTGGCCGACCGGGCACTGGCAGCAGAAGAGGACGTCGAAAAGAGTAAGCCGGGGGTCGCAGAGATTAAAGTCGAAGAAACCACCAAACTAGTTGGTTTGTTAGAGGATCTGTCTAAGCGAATCAAGAGATTAGAAACAGTGACTACATCAGAGATGAAAAGAAATAAAGGACGTGGACGAGCAAATAACTATGCTCCTGCGCCTGCATTTGCTCCGAATGCACAGGCCACTGAGTTTGTTTATGAATCAAATAATTGTACTAATGCACAACCAAATGTTCGACCTTTCGCACCGCCGCCGCAAACGCCGCAAAATAATGTCGCACAACCGACCGACACAGCCACTGCACAGGTTTGCTATTACCACCACACTTATGGTGAAAAGGCGCGCTTGTGCAGTGAATCCTGTTCATACTATGTCACATTAGGTCAGCGTGAAGTAGCAAATATAGCGTTATCACGCTCTAAGTTATTATATGTCGCAGATAAAGGACATAAATGCAGATATTTAATTGACACGGGCGCAGCTGTCAGTGTTCTGCCGAAATCTTGCGCTAACGGGATTTCGGACGCTGGCAGTCTCCCCCTGGTGGCAGCTAATAACAGTACTATACATACTTACGGCAACTGTAAACGCGTCGTCGATGTCGGCTTAAAGCGCGAATATCCGTGGACGTTCATAGTGGCAGATGTGCAGCAACCCGCAATCAGGGCTGATTTTTCAATCCACTATAATTTGCTCGTAGACTTGAGAAGCAGATGTCTCCGAGACATGCGTACAGGCCTAGCCATTGCCGCTTCACTATCTTCGATTAAACCTCTGTCATTGAACAGAGTTGATACCGTTCAGAATGAGTACACAAAACTCCTCGGCCAGTCCCCGGAACTGACACGCTCTACGACAAAGGATTGTGACTAAAGGTCACCCGGTTTTTGCACGAACATGACGTTTAGCACCCGATAAGCTGGTTACCGCAAAACGCGAGTTTGACGAGATGATAAAATTAGGGGTCATTGAACCCAGCGACAGTGAGTGGTCCTCAGCGCTTCACATGGTGCCAAAGAAAAACGGCGATTGGAGACCATGCGGGGACTACCGGAGTTTGAATGCACAGACCGTACCGGACCGTTATCCAATTCCTCATATACAAGATTTCACGCAGCGGTTAGCCGGATCGAAAATTTTTTCGAAGATCGACTTGGTCAGGGCTTATTACCAAATTCCGGTGGAACCGTCCGACGTACACAAGACTGCTGTTACCACACATTTTGGCTTGTTTAATTTCACTAGAACACCATTTGGTCTAAGAAATTCCGGTCAAACGTTTCAGCGATTTATAGACCACGTTACACGCGGACTTGATTTCGTTTTTGTTTATTTGGATGACCTACTGGTAACCAGCCCAGATAATAAAACGCATAAGAAACATCTACGAATTCTTTTTGCTCGACTATCGGAGTACGGAATTATCATTGGTCCTGAAAAGGTGTCAGTTCGGAAGAACTGAATTAAGTTTCCTAGGTCACCACGTTTGCGCCGAAAGCATTTCGCTGTTACCCAGCGCCGTTGACGCGATTGTTAATTTCGTTTAACCCGAAAAGCAACGAGCATTGCATAGATATCTGGGAATGGTGAATTATTACCACCGTTTCATACCGCATTGCGCCGCGAAGTTGACGCCACTCAATAATCTACTGACTTCTGCCAATGAAGGACATACCAGACTGTCACCGAAATCAAATTTCGATTTGAAGTGGAATAAAAATGCAGAGTCAGCATTTTCTGAGTCAAAACAGATATTGGCAAACGCTACGCTTCTGGTGCACCCAGATTCTACGGCCCAGCTTAACATCACGTGCGACGCTAGTGATGTCGCCGTCGGTGGCGTTTTGCAGCAATTTTTAAACGGTATGTGGCAGCCGCTTTCGTTTTTCAGCAAGAAGCTGAACCCAGCAGAGACACGCTACAGCGCGTTCGATCGTGAGCTTTTGGCAGTATACGCTACAATTAAACATTTCAGACACAATTTAGAAGGACGAAATTTTTTCGTTAATACAGATCACAAACCGTTGACATTCGTAATGTCATCCGTGACTGAGCGCGCATCCCTACGACAAACACGTCATTTAGCTTTCATCGCTGAATTCACCACCGATATTAGATATGTAAAAGGAGAGACAAATTTCGTCGCTGATGCGCTGTCACGACCATCAGTGTCAGCGATACATGATGGACCAGCAATAGACTATAAAGAGTTAAGTCTCGACCAAGCTAATGACGCGGAATTCACGCGTTTGAGACACTCGACTACATTAACTATGAAGTTCAAACTATTAAAATCGTTCGATAATCAATTGATCTGGTGTGATGTGTCCACGGGACACAACCGGCCGTACCTTACCGCGAAATTTCGCCGAAAAGTTTTTTCAAACTTGCACGGTTTAGGCCATCCATCGCATAGAGCTACCAAACCTTTGATTAATACCCGATTTGTATGGCACGGCATGAACATAGATATTGCTAGGTGGTGTCGTACCTGTAAGGGTTGCCAGACTGCTAAAGTTTCACGTCACAACACTCCAGTTTTCGGAAAGTTCACTGAACCTACCGAGCGATTCGATCATGTCCACGTAGACATAGTCGGACCATTACCTTATGCCGATGGTTTTAGATATCTACTGACTTGCGTCAACCGTTTTACACGTTGGCCCGAAGCTATACCTATGGTAGGTATTAGAGCCGAAACGGTCGCCGATGCCTTCTTCAGCGGGTGGATAGCACGTTATGGTACCCCAGCCACTATCACCACTGATATTCGAGTCCAAATTGTGCTCAATTCGAGTCTAAATTGTGGGATAGTTTGTGTAATCAATTCGGGATTATTTGGAATCGTACCACGAGTTATCACCCTCAGTCGAATGGCATGGTCGAACGTTTCCACCGTCAATTGAAAGCCGCCATTATGGCGCACGAGTCACCGAACCCGTGGACTATCACGTTACCTGCTGTACTTTTAGGAGTTCGTTCAGCCGTGAAAGAGAGACTAGGCAGGTCAGCTGCCGAGATGATTTACGGGACAACCCTTAGACTCCCAGGAGAGTTTACTAAACAGTACACCGTCGACGCCAACACTGATTTGGAGAATTATTCAGACAAGCTACGCGTGGCCATGTCGCGTCTCCGTCTATGTCCGCCACGTGACACACAACAACACAACATTTTCCAATTCAAGGAAATAGCTACATGAACTCATGTATTCTTGCGCCGAATCGCAATTGCACCGCCTCTGACCGCCCCTTACGACGGACCATATAAGGTCGTCGCGAGGAGTGGCAGAGTAATGAAAACCCTAGTTAAAGGCAAGGTTGAGACGGTCTCTTTAGATCGCGTTAAACCCGCACATATGAGGTGCGAGCCTACGACAGGTACGACAATACAGCGTAATACGCCAAGCAAACCACGGAAGTCGACGGCTACCAGGACATCTAGTAAGAATCCACAGGGTCCACCTAGACCTGGTAGTGCGGACACTCCGACGTCCAACGGGACGAGAGTCAACACAAAAAAGTCGACGGCAGTCAGAAGCAGTAAGAAATCGGCCACAGTCCCAAAGCAAATAGATGTTAAAGTCAACTTGTCTAACAGAGACAATACTTATGTAGCGCCGCATTCGCGAGCCCCCGCCGTGTCCCGCGCTAACGGGAACGGCGGTGGTTTACGAACGTATTCCCGCATACCTTTACATCTATGGGGTAAAACCCCGGGTGCTGCTGACGCCGCAATCGACTCGACAAAATGCAAACATGGGAATATCGCTAATCGCGAAAAAATTTCGACCGACCAAACAGTGCGAAAAACTAGAGTCGGACGAATTATCCAGACTCCTGCCCGATTCGTGCAGATGGTTCACGCCATAGTTGCGCCTAACGACATCTATGGCGGGCCCAACCGCATATCTCGTAATAACAATGTTGTTAAATTGTAAATGAATATGCCAGGCCTGGCAGCATTGTGTACAAATATATAAATGTAAATACATTTTTTTTTGGCAAGTTCATTGCTAAATTACTAATAGAAATTATGTTAATTAAATGAATGGGTTGATCGCAGCTTGCAGCAAATGAATCATAAATAAAGGACAGTTGGTGTTAAGAGGATGGGACAATTCACGTATAATGCTGCGCTTTCAACCACCCACGCTGTAACCACACTCGCTATATATATATTTTTTTTTAAACTATGCTTAGTTATAAGAGGTTACATATTTTACAACCCCGCTACTTGCACGAAGCAGTCTCCTACACGCCAGTTTGGTACTACGTTATCACTCACCCGGGAGTAATGTAGGATCCTGACGTCGTTCAGTTAATGTGGCGGTTATCCCCAGCTTCCTGGACGCGGGGGGTTGGGGATGACCGCCTCGTTTCCGTATCTTGGTGACGGGTGCACAAATTGCAATGTGTGCGGCCTTGGTATTTTTCCCACACTTCAGGCGTTACACTCGGCGACTACGGACGTGCCGTAGCTCGCTCTCGCTAAGTCAATTGAGACGTGCCGTGCGCGGGAGGTTGTGCTTTGCTGTTGCCGTAAGTTAATCGAATAAACATGATAAGAGAGAAGAGAGTTTTCTGACTTGTTTGGAAACGTCGACTCGACGGAGGAGGAGGAAGTTTGAGTTTAAATGGTGAGATTGGGCGGAGTCCCTCGTCGGCCACTGTGACCCCATAATGGAGCCCCCGACGTAGGCCAATCATACCATAAGCCTACTGGTTTATAGCGTTCACACAATTGTCTTATCATCATACCTATATCTCCTTCTAGTCAGCCTACTGGTTTATAGCATTCACACGATTGCCTTATCCTGAGACCTACATCTGCTTCTAGTTATCCTACTGGCAGGGGCGTGCACAGTGGGTTTCTTGGCTGCCTGGAACCCCCCCCCCCCCCACTCCTCGAAGTCTGAAAAAGAAATATTTTAGTTTGTATATGGACTTGCTTTTTCCTTGCCACCTCGTCTGGCACACAGCCTCACTTGCAATATGTTATGAAGCCTGGTTTTATCAATGTTAAAACAAGGAAACTATTAAATAGATCCCTATATAGATTTAGTTTTCTTGGTTAGGGCCTACGGTCAGCAGTGATTCTGCTCTCAGACAATACCGATAATGTTTTGAATTAAACCGTTGACTATGGAATTTTTTTTACATCATAGAAAATGCTCTCAATCAGGTGAGAATGTCATATGCATCATCTTCACACAGAATTTAGACTATATGCACAAGTGCACACCAAGTTTAGGCTATTTAATCAAGAATGAGGTGATGTCATCAGCTCATTATTGATGGCAGTTGAGCGTAGTTCTGAGGTATTTGAACCCTGATAATCATTTATCCCCTGATGAACAATCGATATTTTGGTGCAGAAAATGAAACATGACGAACAAATTGATTACAAAATCAAAATACAACGACAGATCTTATGGATTCAGCGGTGTATCTAAGGGTGGTTTGGAGAATTATATAGGCCTACCCCCCCCCCCTCAAACTACCAAGGAAAAATATCCATACATTTTGTCCAGGTCCTAGAGTGAAACGTTCCTTTTTTACGTTTCAAAACCATCGAGGGGAAAGGGGGGCTCAATAAAAAGCTAGATGCGCCCCTGGGATCATCTTCTGCTCTGTACTCTTTGTTGTCAGCATTCGGGTACCACAAGACGTCAGAAGAACAAGGACAATAGCCCGGCAAATGAATCTGTCACCTTTAGTTGATACATTTTTTTAGTAGACCTGGATGATGATCTCTAGTTGGTGGTATTACTTCCACTGCGTTGCTATCATTCACCATGTTTTAATTCTATAGGGTGTTCCTGCTAATGGTCACACCAACGACCACGATATCAAGGTTAATCTAGACAACAGTTTCTGATGGAGCAATATGAAAATGACCAGGAAGTGTGAACCGTATTCATACTTAAAGTATTTGAGAAAATTCAAGCCTATGCATAAGATTACATGTAGTGGCAACGGAATGACCGGGGGTGATCAGCTGATCCGGTCACATTATATTATAGGCTTATATACTGTGCCACAGTCAATTTTTCAGGGGTAGATTAATATAATAGTTTCACAATATGTAAATATTATAATATTTTACTCTTGACAAATCCTAAGCTTTCCACATGTTTATACTTTAGCTTTTAACTGATAAATGTAGATACAGGGTTTGTAGGCCTACACATTGGGCAGAACACAATTCATACCCTTTCCAAAGCCTTTCAAGGCCCAAAAGTAGATTTGTCCAGGCCTCGCGCAAAGCAAGTAAAACAAACATTCGAAAAACAAATTTTGTTTAATAGCAAGCATGTAGACATGTAACAAGCCAAGCCCACTTAATTGTTGACTTAAGAGAAAAAATTTATGATCACTGTGGATCTTGGCTGTCATTAAAAACCTTCTACGGAATGGCTTATTGGCTGTTTTTAAAAAAATGCGAAATGGCTTTCAAAATGATTCTCTTTCAAGGTTTTTCAAGGCCATTTTTCGAAATTCAAGCACTTTAAAGATTTATACAGCTGCAAAACGGGCATGCATGGGACCGTCACGTGTAGGCCTACAGTAGCATATATAGAGTACATGGATGTAGGCATACAGTAATCTACTGTACAGGGTGACGGCATTAATATCATCAACTAAACTGATTACAAGATACTACTTAAACGATACATTGACCCAGTACTGTATTAATTGGACAATGTACTATATTTGAGAGAAAGTCCACCTGCCCAGCAAACACAACACATTTGTTAACATTTATACAACGTCGGCCAAACGTCTTCAACGTTGGTCCAACATTGTATAAAGTCATACAAATGTTTTGTGTTCACTGGGTGTCAATACAAGTTTGGGGTGAACCAGTTTCGACATCCCCGCAGTAATACTCACCCCCAGTAGGGTCTGTAACAGCGAGAATGAAGTCTTTATGATCCTAATAACAAAGTCCTGGTGACTGTAACGCAAACTTGGTGATAGGCTACGCGAACGTGGTGATAGTTTTGTTTACAGTGTGACAACATACAAACCGATGACGGCTTAAAATGGTACGAAAACACATGATTTAGCAATTAAATTATACAAACATGTATAAGATTTAGTTGTCCGAGTCACCGTGTACAAAATTACATGACATATGTAATAATCAATTGTTAGTGATGTTTTGTAAATATTATGATGATATGGTCGTTTTATGTTGTTGTGTATTTATGATAATCAAAAATAAAGATTGTAAATATTACTCCATATTGTTATCTGTTATAATGGTTACACTGGTGTTTACACTGGTGGTTACACTGGTGTTTATTAGTTATCATAGTCAAAATAATGAAATACAATAAATTAATGTAACAAAGTCTTAGTGATAGTGTAACAAGGTCTTCCTGATAGTCTTTGTTTATGTCACACAGTCTGGATGATAACGTTTACCTTGATAATAGGATCACAAGAAAGGATGTATCCATTATTATCATGGTAAGTTTGGTGTTGCAATAAATGTGATCAGACACACCATTATAAAACACTTTGAAAAAAAGTTGACTGCTTTGGCCTACTCTGTCAACAGCAAACAAATTGAAATACAAAGCATAACGTTTTGAAATATGTGAATGTGATGTGACGTGTGGTGTCGCTCAAGCCCATGCCTTGGTCACATTTCACAAAGGGGCCTTCCCAGGCAGTGACCGTTTTTTGGCAGTCCCGCACGGGACCCGGAGGGACCCCGACCGGGTGCCGTCCATTTTTTCACCCCGCACAGTCCCCGGTTTACTTTTAATTCTAACTAAGTGACCAGGGCCCCGGCGAGAAATATACCACGGATCAAGCCCGTCCGGCAGGGGGTCGGCGGGGCCCCTGTCGGGATCAGCTTGGGAAACAGAGACATTTTTGATGGACAGCACGCAGGGTACCCGTCCCCCCCGTACGGGACTCTGGCGGGAGCCTATGGGATCCTGAATTAACTTGTATAGGGGACCAGGGTGGAGTTCCCCCGGTGCTTTCAGGATGTCCGAGTGGGTACCGGTCGGGACCATTTTATAATTTCCAGGGGGATACTCATTCACAGAGAGACGCATTTATCAATGTTCAATCAATCAATCCATCAATACATTAATCAACCAATTTAAGCTGACTTGAATCAACTTACATCACAAAATGTATATAATTAGCCCAGTCTTTTATTTTCCTTACATTTGTGGATATCAATTGAAGGGCCAACAGTGTGCAAAATTTCGTGGATCAGCCACGGATCCATCCTCATAAAAAGTTTGAAGTATTTGTGGTTTTAGATCCTGTAAAAGGGTATAGCCTGTAACGGGCTTTTAGAGCCAACAAGGGTCTAACCCACCACATTTGTTTTTCGGGATTAAATTTGTCTATATTTCTTGCTCTAGAAGCTAACGTTGTAACGGTCTCGGGCAGTTGCAAGCATAATATAAGCCCGAGGCCAACTAAATAACTATTGTCAGCAGTGTGAATATTGCTTTGCGACGCTTTCTGCACACTCATGGCAATATCGAGACATAAAGAATCCCACAGTCAGCCTATACTCTACTCTTATCGAATAACTTCAAGGGTTCTTAATAGTGCACAGTACCATAGACAGCACTGCACACTCCAGGCCTTTGAACAATTTGGAGCACAAACCTATATGTATATGCACAACCTCGATGACGAACCTCCCACCCGACCGAGATGCAAACCCAGTACCTCTGCGTTTCGAGCCACAACTGGACCGAATGAGCCATCGGGGCTGGAAATATTATATTGTCGGCAGCCTGCATCTCCTACAGAATGTGTTTTAATAAAAAAAACATAATTAATAGGGACACGTCCCTATATATACCGTTGCCGGGACCCCTGAGAGGCCCTGCAGGAACCCTGCCGATGTGCTGGCGGTGCCGCCCGATATCCCTTACACCTTACTGCCGGTTCCCGTACTTGCGACCAACGAGTGGGTCCCGGTAAGGCTATCAGAGAAATGAGGACAATTCTTTTTCGATAGCCGGGCCGCGCCCGTCGGGACCCGCCAGAATATCCGTAAAACACGACTTTATCATGACTACAGTATATAGTGCCCGGGGCCCGCCAGGGACTAAGATATCAGCCGCGTCCACGGCCCGGGCTAATTGTGACATAAGCATAATAACAAGGATAATTGGGAGCTAAGTTTCGACCCTACTCAGCTCGGTTGGTTGTCATTTAAAAAAAAGCTGGTAAACCATAAAATGTGACAGTAAAACGATTGGACGCGAACATTCAGAAGAATTTGATGAAGTGACTGCAGATTTGACTGAATTCAAGCTGGATGAAATTATGAAACATTTAAACAAACTTTTACTTCTCATCACCAAGCGTATGACAGAACACAATCTTTCGGAATAGTTTTATTTTAATATGGTTTGCTCTGGTAGCTTTGATGTTAACCACATTGCATCACAGCTTTTCAATAAATCACAATTGTAGCACGCGGTTCACAAGGATGTAAAACAATTCAGGTCAATAAGTCTACATCTTTTTCATGCAAAGTTTATGCGTTTCATGGGAGTAGGTACAGTGACACGAATATGACTATGGGAAAGCTCGCACCGGTATATAGATGCTGTACTGACAAGGACAGATTCGCAGAGATGTCTGTTTCATCCAGCAAAATGCTGGATGAACTTGCACTGGATAATTCCATATCTGCGATAATCAAACAGACTTCGTTACATTATCATCACGAGTTTGCTAAACTATCATCAATACTTTGTTACTTTATCATCAAGACTTGGTTACAATTTTGACAAGACTTTGTTACACTATCATGAGGACTTTGTTACTCATTACATTACTATCATCAAGTATGTGTTACACACTTTTATTGAAAAATATAACTGTAATCGCATTTTTTCAGCTCTAACACATCACACAACAAAATTTATTACATATATTTAATCTTATACTTATAACCCACCGCTATATCGATAGAAATCGGAGATATCTGTTGTGTGCCGCCCTACAATCACAATTTACTAGGATGCTTACACAACAGCCCAAACGGGAGTGTATAGCAATCACAGGGTCGTGAAATATTCGTTGACATCGCAACATATATTAATGCATGAGATTGTGTTAGTTTGATGAAGGTTAGAGTGTTATTCGTGGAAAAAAACAGACAAAATTTAACTTGCTCTTCATTCTGTAGTACAGAATCATCAAGTTTGCGTAGCGTATCACCAAGCTTGCGTTACAGTCATCGGGACTGTGTTACTAGGATCATAAAGACTTCACTCTCGCTGTTACAGACCCTACTGGGAGTGATACTGTCAGTTTGTTTGCAACCCAGCGACCAAGTAGGGGCCAGAGCAAAGGGCTTTGAATTATTAACTCATAGATGTCGCTCAAGTATATATGAAGTTGCTGTGGTTTGAGAACTTGCTCTTAATGAGGCTTTTGGCATGAAACACATATTTAGTATTAATATGGAATAGGGCCTGGGCCTACCCACGGGCACTATTGCATTCTGGGGGACCCTTGTCCCGCGAATTTTGACAGTTGACCACACCTTTCAAGGCCTTGAAAAAATAATTTAAAATACAAGGCTTTTAAGGCCCCGTACGAAACCTGAACATATATAAATTAAAAACTAATGTAGCCTAATTTTAATTTTTAATAAAAATATCAGCTTCTTGTCGAATAGTATTACCAGCCACATTACTATATGTTCGTTTTTAAATTCCAAGGCTGAAAATGTCACAATTTGATGCCAATTAAAAATATCATTCTGTATCACCACCGTTATCATCACGATATTTCATTTTGGCAACCCCCCGCCTAATCCCAATCCTGGGCACGCCCCTGAATGGCTTATAGCGTTCACACGATTGTCTTATAATCAGATCTACATCTCCTTCTAGTCAGCCTACTGGTTTATAGCGCTCACACGATTGCCTTGTCCTGAGACCTACATCTCCTTCTAGTCAGCCTACAGGTTCATAGCGCTCAAACGATTGCCTTATCCTGAGACCTACATCTCTATCTAATCAGCCTACTGGTGTATAGCGTTCACACGATTGCCTTATCCTGAGACCTACATCTCTATCTAATCAGCCTACTGGTTTATAGCGTTCACACGATTGCCTTATCCTGAAACTTACATCTCCTTCTAGTTAGCCTACTGGTTTATAGCGTTCACACGATTTCCGCATCCTGAGACTTACATCTATACTGGTTTATAGTGTATGGCAATATATACGGAATAAGGCGTTAGCTCATCGGTGTCGGCTCGATCACTGAAAATAGGCAACACCGGGCCCGGTCCATAATTGTATGGGTGACCGCCTAGGACTACCAGGTGTTGTATACACTAGGACATGCATGCAGCGATGTTGTGTCGTGGGGCTCAGAGAACCATATAAATCAGATGGCTCGTCTGACTGACCTACAGTTGGACGTAAAATAACCTCAATGGACGTTGGCGCAGTTTCCGTCCAGCGAGACCCCAGAAAATCCACAATGTGTGAGTACTTAGCACATAAGGCGAATTTGCTTGAAATGAAAAATAGCTTGCTGGGCAGTTGAGCTGTATATCTCCCAGAAGACTGAGTTGGAATTGGAATGATAACATACCTTGCTAAGCTAGTCTCGATGTTCAGCGCTCTCAACAGCTTCCAGCTGGATATATGCGCTATATAAGACTTCATTCATTCATTCAATATAAGGGATCGCTTCAACTAATCAGATATCAGCCCTTCTCAGTCTATCGAAAAGTGACTTAATCTTGACGTCCGGATACATCCTGTCGCGTCATAGCTACAACTCGAGAAAGTGATGTACAACTACAGTCACTCTCCATCATCTAAGAGGCTGGTATAACATGCCAGCAAAATACACTGATAATCCGTTGGCCAAACATTGCACCAGTTTAACATGCAAGAGGCTGATACCTGGTATTTGTCAGGGCCGCCTGTAAAGTTCCCCATCCAGCCTATTAATTGTCATTTCCTGCGACATCCATCACTCTGCCAATTTCCTGACATTAAACACTAATAAACTTTGTGATTTTTGACACCGTGAGGTGAAATAATATCTTTTTGAAGCCCCTTGTGATTGTGTGAGATTTTATGGTCGGTAATTTGCAAATTGCGGCAATCATATTTCCCATAGACGATGCAAATTCACTAGTAGTCAGTTGGCCAAAAATCAGAAAAGAGCTTATTTAAGGTTTTCGTGTCGATTTTTTTGTGCATACCTAAAACCTTGCTAGATATATTTTCAGACCTCTTATAATGAAACCCCGACCAGTTGTCGGCTTTCAAGTGTGTGTACTGGAGCTACAGAGTATTTTCAAAATGGCCGCCAAATTCACCCTTAAATTGTCAATTTTACCAGTCAATCAACATTATTATGAGCAGACAACACTCGATTAAAACCCCAAAACAATCTGGATGTAATATCGCTTTACTCTAACATACATTAGGAAAATATTATTTGATCTAGAGCTACAGAGTATTTTCCAAATGGCCGCCAAATTCACCCTTACATTGTCAATTTTACCGGTCAATCAACATTATTATAGACAGAAAAAAAACAATTAAAAATAAAAAATAATGTGAAGGTTATATAGTTTTATTATAATATCCTTGAAGACAATATTTTTTTATCAAGGATCAAAAGAAGAATAGCAAAATAACATTTTAACCATGTATTCAAGCATACCATTCAAACTCATTAATTTGAAAATATGACAAATATGTGTATAATCCAGCGCCTTTTTGTCCCTAAGTTTTTGAGAATAAACATATTTTTATTTCTATACATCGTCTTTGAAATCACCTACTGAGCCCAAAAAACAGTTAAAATGATTAGAATACTCTAGTAATCCATACCTGAACATGTTTTTTAAAGGCCGAAACCCTTTACTTTCGGAGAATAATGAAAAAAAAATGTTTAACCATTATTTTGCCCAAGTTAGTAACAATGCGAATCCTCGGTAGCCACCCAAGAAGAAAAAGTTTATTTGACCTTGAAATGACCTTTCTATGACCTTGGGTCATTTTATATCTATGCGACATTAAAGTGACATTCATATTACAATACCATATGTCCACACTATAGCAGACCTGATATAGAACATTATAATATGCAATACATCCCTGATTTATATTACTAATATCTCACATTATATAATAACATATGCGGATATTTAAGTGTCACGTATATCCATAATACAGCAATATCATGCCATTAAAATGGCTTTGATCTAGGATACTAAAATATCAGATATGTTGTTAAATTTTACTGACTTTGGAACTTTGCAACGCCTCGACCTGCCTTCAGCAGATCTTGATCACGCCACCTTTGCGACACAATTAAAGTGGCCTTTTAATGTAGGTGGCTGCACATAGGAGGTTCATTTGTATACAAAATGTCATTTTTGGGAATGACCAAGTGGCTTCGCACGGGAGGTTGGCTGCTCCTAAGAGTGGGTGCTCACAGCAGGTTCTACTCACTACTGTATTGCCAATTATATTGCTATATTTACACTTTATAAAGCCATATTCTGACATTATATGCTGAGTAGATTCAACGTCTCAACAACGTCGTGTGCCCAGTGGGTGGGGTGAAAAAACATTAAGTTTTCATTATACTTTCAAATTTCGGCATACCGACATGTTATTGCCATATATTGTCAATATAATTCCATATTATGGTAGGCCCTACTATAATTATCATATGTCGACACTATCATGCCATAACATGAATTTTCAAGGTTTATGACAAGATTATACTATATTTTAACATTAAATTGTAACTTTATGGTTCTATAATATCGTTTCTGTACACTATAGTACTGTACCATATATGCATGTAGATCTACTGACATATTGTATCATCCTGATACATTCATGACATATCGTGGCACAGATCTGTTAACTTTACTCATATACTATTTATTAGGTAAGATAAAGCGGACATCTCACAGCAAATATGTCTATATCTTCATCAGCTAACTTTGTTGACATGAGTAATGTCACCACACTATGAGTAATGTCAACCATACTATTTATTCAAGTGTTGAAAATGGCAGATTTAAATTAAAAGAAGCGGAGCAGTTTGTGATCAAACTGTACTATCCCTTTATCATCAACTGCTGTAGAAGTCAATTCACATCCATGGTAAAAAGAAACAGATCTTAAAAAACATTCACAAATGACGACTTACCCGAAACAGTTTATTAGGGTCTGTGCTGTGCCCATATTGCTCTCCTTGGTATAAAATAATGGTGAGTTCTTATATAGCGCACATACAATGACACATATTACCCCTGGTCACTGGCCCTGTTCATTCATGTACCATTTTAACTCCCTTTTTGGATATAACACTTGCAGCCATTTCGGCGCTAGGAACTAGTCGCACACATTTGCATCTCTGTCCTACCAAGTACTCATTTACACCTGAGTCAAGTGAATCATTTGAGGGTAAAGTGCCTTGCCCAAGGACACAACATCGAAATATTATCCCAATATTGAGAGAGGAGAAACATGATATTTCTCTGAAAATCCTGCACCAAGCGGGATTCGAGACCGCGCGGCAAGCAGTGACATTGGCAACTTTCCGCGCTCTAGCCATCACGTCCCTCTATATCATCTCCAGAAGAATATGATTATCAGCCCAATCGAATTATGCAACCCATCAGTAGCTGATCCAGAGGGAGCGGCGCCCTCTCTTCAGTACCCCCCCCCCTCTCAAAAACAATTTGGGCTTTTATATGCTCCAGAAAGCACCATTTTAAGCTTTTGATTTTGACATTTTTCTGGAGGAGCATAACCCCGGACCCCTGTAAAGCACATAAGAGGATGACTGTACAAGCTGTGGTGTGTATTAGAATTTAGAGTAAACAAATTAACTTCAATTGCTGAATCCACCACTGCCCATCCCAGAGAGATGTCAGCTAATGCCTACTTTACCCCAGAGCTATGTCTACTTGTGTACTGCAAATTCGTGGTGTAGTTGTGCTAGACGTCAGATGTGTTGTTCCTAATTGCTAATTGGATAATATGGTTCATTCAAACATGGAAGCTCGATGTTTTACTGAATTGCCAACATTCTAATATGTTATTTCTGTGTATGTTACATGTTAAGAGCACAGTATCGTGTTTCATACTTGATGTGATAAACTATGAGCTACTAGTTAATCATATTTTATTGGTTTGTGAAGCACGATCGGCTTAGAAAAAGTATTTGTTTTTAAAAGCTGATGCCACAGTATCTCTATTTATGATAATTAGGTATATTTATCTGGTCTCCGTAACTTTATTTCTATGCATCTATTTTACATGTATCTGCATACATATCGTTCTCCCAGGTGTCATGTGTTATATACTATCGAGTTTAATATTATTATTTTGACTGGACGTGCACAGTATATGGTATATCACAACAAAGTAGTATCCTGCATATTTCATATAACTATCACCCTAAAATACTGGTTCGTTTTTTGCGGTTTCGTAATAAGTCGTATTTTGCCCCTCAAAAACTCATGCACACACTTGCAAGCCGACAACCGGTTGCCAGCTATGCCCAGAGGTCCCCTTGACATACTAAAACAGGTTTTAGGTATGCACGCTCAAGTGGTGACGGAACCCTCCTTGGCCACCTCTGGCCAACTGACTATAGTCGGTTATTATTTATACCATGATTATACTAAAGTGCAGGTATATATGGATTTTATATATACATAATTAAGGTGTGGTAGCTGAAGTATCGATTTTTTTTCGAAACTTGTATTTTAGTTGAAATCTGTAATATTATTTGTTGAATAATTTCCGACAACAATAAATGAAGAACCCGATGTTGAAAGGACGTCAATAAAGTTAGTTACTTATTCCTTATTCCTTATTCAATAAGGAATAAGTAACAGTTACTTATTCCTTATTCGAACGAATAAGGAATAAGTAACCGTTACTTATTCCTTATTCGAACGAATAAGGAATAAGTAACAGCTACTTATTTTTTACTACTATAGGAAAATTTACTGTCTTAAATAAAATTTAACATTTAATGTTTTCTAGCTGTATTTTGGTATTTTTAAGTGTTTTTCCCGCATATACTACCAGTTACTTATTCAAACGCGAATAAGGAATAAGGAATAAGTAACCAGTTAAGATGGTCGTCATTTGTGAAAGGGCAAACGATAAATTGGTATCATATTTGACAGAATAGAAGCATATTCATATGGTATCTATCATATATGTGATTTCGGGTATGCCGGACATAGTGGTGTGACCATAGTGTACTTTAGACATTGAACTGTGAGTAAAATCCAAGATGTCCCCATTTCTGCAGGGTCAAACAATAAATTGGATATCCTTTTCGGCAAACATCAAATTCTAGAATATTTGAAGGATTAAACATGACCACAAGGATTTCAGCTAAAATGTATGCTTACAGAAAATGTATTTTTGGAATTTCTGTACAGACATTAACACAATAGTACTCCTGTTGCCTTTCATCTCCTCTCCCTTAGTGTTTTTCCGTTGCTCTTCAATGCCTCTCTGTCGCTTTTTATCGAATCTTCATCATCCTTTACCACTTTTCCATTGCTCTTTAGTGCCTGCCCTCACTCTTTAACGCACCCAAATCGCCCCTTCAACTCATCCCCATCGTCATTTAGCGCATTACTGTCACACTTTAATGCCTCCTCATTGAATTTTAAGGCCTTCTCATCACTCTTTAGTGCATCTCTAGCGGCTTTTACCACATCCCATCGCCCTTCAACACCTTTTCCTCGCTCTTTAACGCCTCTTCAACGCCACTTGACGCCTCTTAAAACACACCAATACATTATTCTCTTTGTTTGACCACAATCAGGTGTGACCGAGCTGTTGATTATGAGGGATCCTCATTATGGTCGGAAGTGTTTTAAATCAGCTAAAACCCTCGGAGTTCTACATTCTTAGCTGTGAAAAAGGCCTCGGCTTTCGGCCTCGACCTTTTTCACAGCTAAGAATGTAGAGCTCCTCGTGCTTTATCCTATACTTAAATTGGCCTCTTTTCTACCAATACCATCGCTCGCCAGTCACTCTTCAACGCCACCCGATCAACCTTTAACGCTTCTCTGTCATCCTTTAACGACTCACGGTCACCTTTAGCACCTTCTAGTAACTATTTAATGCCTCCCCATCGCTGTTGAATGCCTTTCCATCGCCATTTTAAATTATTTACCGCTCCTGTGTCGCCCTTTAACTCTTCTTCATCACACTTTAGTGTATATTCCTTGTCTGTTATTGCTTCCTTGTCACTTTTCAGAGCCCTCCGTCGTACCTAATTCCTTGTCATAGCCCTTTAACATCTCTCATAAATGCATCTTCGTCATTCTTATCAGGAACAATATTTTTAACTGCCCTCTGTTGCCTTTTAAATTTTTCTGTTACTTTTCAATGCCTCTCCATCACTCTTTAACACCTCCCCATCACCCTTCAACACCTCACCATCGCTCTTTAGCACTTCCCTCGTAACGCTTCCTTGCTGTCATTTAATGCATTTCCATAGCATTTGAACACCTCTCCATCACCCTTTTTAACACCTTTCCGTCGCCCTTTAACGCCACTTAATTACCCTTTAACGCTGCTTTGTCGCTCTTCGATGCCCCTTCGTTACACTTTAACGCCTACCCGTAGCCCTTTAACGCCTCTCAGTCACCCTATTATGCTTCTTTGTAACCTTTAAGCACCCTCTCATCGCCATTAAACAACTTCCAATCCCCATTTAACACCTCTCCATCACCATTTAATGCCTCTCCGTCATCTTTTAACGCACCCCGTCGCATTTTAACGCATTTCCCTCATTCTTTAACTCCTCTTCATTTCCCATAAACGCCCTCCTCATCAGTCTTTAGCGCATTTCTGTCGTCCTTTAACACATCTCCGTCGCCTTTCAACACCTTGCATCGATTTTTAAAGCCTTTTCTTCGCTAATTAAAGCCTCTCAATCACCCGTTCATGCCTGCCTACGCCTCCATGTTGCCTCCTGATGCACCTGTCACACGTTACATGTTTTTAATCCTCTTCTTCACCCTTTAACAGCTCCTTACCGCCCTTGCTGCCTTTTTTGCTTCTTAACACTTTCTCATTGCAATTGCATGTCTCCCTCTAACGCTTCTCGGTCGCCCTTTCTCGTCGCCCTTAAACATACCCATGAGTGATGTTGGCCGTGGTAGCCTTAAACAACCGACAATAATGTTTGCCATTAGGTCCCTCACGTAGGACGAATGGAGTTATTTTCAGCTGTTGTTACTCTGCATCGGCTTAACCGACCCGAGGATAGCGCTGTCTTTTTAACCCAAAAAACAGAGTTTATGAACGTCTGGGCATGTTCTCGGGGTAAATCCTCTAGACATACCGGACCCCCTTGCAGCCCACCATGCTTAGCATTATTTTTTCATCATTTATCTCATCAAAGGACTGCACTGTTTTTATCGTATTACATTATCACTTAAATGACCTCCAGTGCCGAAAAGTGACGTAGAGCAATAATTTACTACTACTTAAACATATCCCATCACCTATTACCGCCATTAAATTTAATTCCTCTGCGTCACCCTTCAGCGCCTTTCCATCGTTCTCTAATGCATCCCTGTCACCTATTAACGCACCCTGTCTCACTTGTACAATCAACCTTTAACACCTCTACATCTTTGTCGCCCTTTAAATTTAACGCTTCTCCATTGCCCATAAATGCATTTTAACGCCTCCTCGTTGATTGTAAGCGAATTATTGTTATCACATTATATTTTCTTTTGTGACATTTTTTGACGAAATATTGCATATATTTCTAATCAACATTAAATTGGTGACTATTCGAATACTGTTACAAGTATAAATATATGATTAAATTAATTGAGCTGTTGATTTGTGTGACCTTGTGTTACTTTCCTTTTTTTTGACAATATGATGTAGGCCTACATATTTGTAATGAACATCTTAAAATGTTTTATGTTTCAAGTAAATATATATAGACATGTTAGTGTTTTTTTCTATTTCTTGGCAATGAAATGTAAATATTAAAAAGCTACTTAGGCCACATATTCATGATATTGGCAGAATTTGGCGACCATCTTGTGTGTAATCGTCATTAAATAAATAAATAAAATGAACTGTTTGTCTGGTCTTGATTATGTGTAATTAATACTTCATCAGCTATAAATTCTAAATCGAAATGATTTTTTTTTCATTTTTTCAACATGGCTAAACATGCCCTTGAACAGATGGTTGTCTTTTTTACTTTCTGGTCGCACGACTATGCCGGGCATGCTAGAAAACACTATGGTAGACACCAAATCTGCTTCTATTCTGTAGAAAATGATAACAATTTATGGTTTGAATTGCATAAAGAGCGACCATCTTGGATTTTAGCAATACTGCAATATCTAAAGTACTTTCTGACCTATGGCCCAACTGAACTATAGCCCCAGGCCAGGCGTATTAACATGTGGAGGAAAGTGGTTCTAGCCAGTACCAACCCCCCCCCCCCCCCCTACACACACACACACACAATTTTACCTTACCCCCACGATCCTTATTAATTCAATATACTTCTCACATTATTTCACCAAATTTGCCTTAGATACCTACACCTCACCCTCTTACTATATTTCATGCCAGCCGACTGGTCGACCCCCACACCTCACTCTCTCACTATATTTAATGCCAGCCGACAGGTCGTCACCTACACCTCACCCTCACACCATAAGGAATGGCAGCTGAGAGGTCGACACCTCCACCTCACCCTCTCCTTTATTTAATGCCAGCCGACAGGTCGACACCTCCACCTCACTCTCTCACTATGCCTAATGCCAGCTGACAGGTCGACGCCTCCACGTCACCCTCTCACTATACCTAATGCGAGATGACAGGTCGACGACTCCACGTCACCCTCTCACTATATTTATTGCCAGCTGACAGGTCGAAATCTCCACCTCAACCTCTCACTATATTTAATGCCACCTGACAGGTCGACACCTACACCTCACCCTCTCACTATATTTAATGTCAGCCGACAGGTCGACACCTACACCTCAGCCTCTCACTATATTTAATGCCAGCCGACAGGTCGACACCTACACCTCACTTTCCTCATATATTTAATGCCAGCCGATAGGTCGTCACCTACACCTCACCCTCTCACTCTCGTCGTCCGGATTGAAATTTATGCCCATACGGTCATGGCGGCCACCTTGGATTTATGGAAATTTCTCTCTGGCAACCAAGCTGTATTTGCTCTTCTCATACATGTGACTCCGAAACCACCAAAATACAATACACTTCTCACAACAACATGTTGACTAAATAACTGATAAGGATGGCAACTGGGCTATTAGTATATTATGTATTTACTTATATGTTTTGGCTGGGATACAACACTAATTATATTTTTACTTGATATTATGTTATCTTCGCTGTAATTACATTAAGCTGATTTTGTATATGTACATATTATGGATACAGTCGTTATATTACTCATAGACCCTGTTTTACTTAATTATCTATGCTTTCTTTGATTATCTAACTAATTGATTTGTGCTAGATCCGCCCAAGTTAAATTTAGTATATTTCTTGTTTTATATATACATCTATATTATGTGGAGTCTTCGCCAGCTACATTTCAGTCTTAGTGGAAGACTCCCGTTCTCTCTTTTTGTTTTTAAAAGATTTGCTTTGTTAATAGTATTAATGTGTAGAAAACAAATAAACGAGTCTGAGTCTGACTTTGAGTCTGTAGGCTTACTGATTACCTATAAACGAATGTAACTACTGATTACACGAATGTAACTGTAATAATTACACGAATGCTACTGTAGGCCTACTGATTACCAATAAACGGATGTAACTGTACTGATTACACGAATGTAACTGTAATGATTACACGAATGCTACTGTAGGCCTACTGATTACCTATAAACGGATGTAATTGTACTGATTACCTAAATATTCAACACTTAAACATTTAAATTACCACCAGCTTGAAGCCGAGAGATCACGCTAGGTTAACAAACAACTTGCTTTTATTGGGATGGCGTAGAATATGGCTTTATTTAGAATTTCTTTTGTATCTGATTAGTTGTCTCAATAACCCCCTTCAGCGCAGCTATGCAACATTTGGTTCACTATGACATCCCTGCTTTTTAATCACCTTTTACGATATTCGATGCATTGGTAATTTTAATGGGCTATATTTGGTGACTACTAATAATTTATACAGTTTAAAGCGAAATAAATCCAGAAATGGTCATTGATAAATATCAGTAAATAATATAATATAATTTACGTTTTTATTTGAGCGGCATATAATGTCATGCCATGGTCATAGTATGGTGTTCTAGTGTACGGTACGGTACGGTAGGGAAACCCTTTACAACCAATCACACCGTCATCACGTCATCATCTGTACATACTGATTTCTCATTTACAGATCTTAGCAATATAAAGTAGGCCTATTTTCTTGCAGTGTAATTTATGATGCTACTCAATTACAATACTATATAGTAATCTCCGTTAGTTTTACGATACCTTGTACTTTAGTCTTTTCCTAGTGCTGTGATTGGTAATAGGTCTATACCTAGTAGGCCCATCAATGATACGGCCGCGCAAAGCCAAAATACAGTAGGCCTATCTGCTTACTTGTAAAGTAAGCAGATACTACCTTTTGACTTTGTAATGCAGTATGGATTCTACAGTATATCAGTCCTAGTATGTAAACTTGCAGGTAACCGGGTCTTGTGCTATATATAACAAATTGTATCTGCGTCAGACTAAACACGTTTAAATTACATAAAATGGTTGAAATGATCTGCTAACAGCCGAAATCAACGGTCCCCAATAATAATTACACACTTATGGAGGCTTTAAATCCTGGAAGCCAGATATGCCTGCGCAATTCCCTTCACCCTCCACACCGAATATATTGGGGACAAGAATCTCTCCGTCAAATCCATACCCGATTATATATAGGCTAAACATAGGGAAAGAGGTGAACCCTGTAGTTTCTCACGAAAATAACCTTGAGATAATAGGAAGGGTTAAAAATAAATGAACACAAATTTCGCATTACTCACGTCTAACTGGATTAATCCCCTGTTGACCATTCACCCACTAATGCGAATCGTGGTGTTTAAACACAAATTTCGTTCTCGATACCAGTGATTTTATGGGCTAATAAAACGAGTAAAAACGACTATAGTCATGTTTTGCGGTGCAAGGGTGAAGTTTGTCAAGAAAGCTGGATTATCTATTTTTAATGAGAGCCCACATGCTGGGAGGTGTGAGCATTTACAGATCAATTATTCAGCTATAAAGGGGAGATGTTTTGTAATTCCTTTGAGTTACTGTTGTAGTCTGGAATAAAATGTCTGACACGTAAAGTATGTGGTAATGTTTGAGGGGGGGGGGGGATCCTATTTTGCATATGTACACCACTTTACTGTGTGGTGTTTGATTTCACTCACTGGCAGATTGTATATGTTCATATCGCGTCACGTTATAGTACAGGGGCATATCTTGATATATAGGGTCATGTTTGAAAACTTTGTTCATTTATGTTGCACACTTTTTTGGTGACCACAGGGGTATACTGATATAGAAAAAACTTGGTGCCAATTTTTTTATACATTTTTTGTGAGTTTTTCGAGATAATTACGAAATTACATAAACTTTTATACGGGAAAATAATGAGATAATGACATAATTTCAAATCAATTAAACAAAATTGATATACGCCCCTCGGTAAACATATTAATGTCATCCATTTCAGAGTTCATTAGTGCAGTGTACAAGGGATATTGGAATACAAGTTTTAACGTTGCTTTCAGACTGACATTAATCGGTATGCGACGCCAACAGTTCAGACTTGGTAGTGTGTGTACTCCTCAAAATCCCCGCCCCAACTGGTAAATGATAATGGCAACTGTCGATCCGAGTAGATCGCTGTTGATATTTCAGTGACATAGTATTCGTGTGGCGGCTCAAACATCTTAGTGATGGTAAGCAAAAGGTTTCCAACCTTACGCAGTCGGACAAATTTTATAAGAGGAATTACTTTACTTGGGCTGTGGGAATTCATTTATCAGACTTTAATCAATATAGTTTGCACATAAATTTGTTTCGGTAATCACTTAACTTCGGAGAAATTGCGTACTTTGTGTCAAGGTTTTTTAAAGGTTCTATAAAATCAGTTCAGAAAGTGACCTATCATATAACACCCTGTGAATGCAAGAAAAGCCTGAAAATTAAGGCAGTATCTAGTTGATACCAATCTAATCATACATTGGTTTTGAGGAGAATCATCTGCATTTTGCCGCTCACACCTGCCACAAATGAAGGATAATGTTGTGGATATCATCTTCAGTTTTAGTAACAATACACCCGTATCTGGAGGTATATGATTTCAATTGCTTGGTCTGTACTTGCTACAGATATGGTTCATCAGTGCGTCGGCCGTTTCATCTTTGTGGCTGAACAGCCAGTCAAACTATGTTTCGGTTTGATGTTAGAAAAAAATGGCTAGAAGCTTGTACTTGCTGTTACATGACAGCGGTGCACCACTACCATCTCCTTGACATTCTAGTAATTAAACTGTGAAGAAAGATTGTTTTCTGCTTTATTCACTATTCACTTTAATGAATTGATGTGATATATTTGTTTCTCCAATAATACAAATCTCTATCCCCACACAGTTTTGTCTGAGTATATAATCTCGAATTATGTCTGGTAAAGTATATTATTTGGTGATATCATTGACGAAGGTCTCAACATCATAACAGAAATGATCGAGTTGCGTCATTATTTCTTCAAGTGTATCCACTTTTACTTCTGCCATCAACTCGGACACTGATGCTAATCTCTGGGAGTTTGGTGGACATTCTACTTGGCTTTTTTTAAGTTGTTTGGCTGAATCAGTGCTTATTAATATGGAGTCTATTTCAAGGTCCAAGTACATGCTGTAACTTACAGAATATTGGTGAAGCTGCCTCAAGTTTACAGCAAAACTCAAACAGTTTATTCTACAAGTCACTACCCCGGCAATGATATTAGTAGGCCTACTCCATGTGCTAGCTGCGGTGATACATATAATGACCCTTAGGATGCTCGATATTTTCTTCAAATAAGTTTAAATATGAAACATCTAGGATTTGTCTGGTACTTGAAGATCCATATATGTCGGCCTCAATCCAAGTTTTATCAATATCATTGGATCTTGATAAATTTCAAATAACATGCAAAGCACAAACTTACCATAGTGGCTCATTCTTACTCTAATGAGCTTTCGTACGAAATCTGCTCACGCTTCGTAAAACCGACGTACGGTCAGACACCAGGTTAAGCTATTTCGGTCCTGATACACCATTCACTTATTCAGCACAATCTTAAGCGACTGCAGTGAGTATGCTACAAAGTCGCAAGGGGGGGGGGGGGCACGCTGGGGTGATACACTGGAATTTTCGGGGGGATCATCAAGCCTGTTAGTTGCTACATGTACAAAGATAATGTATTGCATCAGCATCCATAATGATTATTGTTGTGTTTACATACACAGATGTTTGAAAATAAGGGATTACAAGCCAAGCCTATTATTTGTACAATGGCTATTGGTCTTGTGATATGTGTACTGAAGGACACTTGCGAGTTCTATTGACTTTATAATATTCCTCTCATGTAGTGTGATGATCTGTAAATGATTTGTAAACTTTAAGATTTGAGCGAAGCTTTCGCTGAATTAATGATAACGTATTTGGTGAACACTCTCCATTAAAAGTATTCATTTTCCATATGAATAATTATAAGAATATTAATAAAGTTTGTAAAGCGCGAAAATCTGGTCCAAGTGACGATGTGATAAATGGGTACATATGTAGCACATTGTATTGACTACAAATGGCAATACCAGCTCGTCTGATGTGTGTCTTGTATGTATTTTGTTACTATTTTTTTGTAGTTTGTATTGGAGAGCTAGCATTAAACTGCTACCCGTACTCGGGTAATTAAAAAATACACATGCTTACGTGTACAATACAAAGCAACACCATACTAAATCATGAATGTTTCGCACATATAAAATATACCTGCTAAGCCAATTGCATTTTAACAGTAATCAAGTCCCAAATTATAAGGTGAGGCAATCTTTTCTACGACATAGAATTAATTTTATCGTATACTGTGAATCACACTGATCATTTTGATGTGTCACATGACATGGTCAATCAATGATTTTAAAAAAAAATGGGGGGGGGAATGCCCCCGGACCTCCGTTTGTCACACTATTTTTCTGACACTTCCGTTGTGAGCCATTGTCCACACTGATCATTTTGAGGTGCTATATGACATGGTTCATCAAATGTATAAAACAATGCGAAAAAAATGGACATAAATATCTTTACAAAATTGGCACCAAAGTTTTTATTGTTCAGTGGATCTATCTGAGTGAGAAAAATGATGGTGATACAAATTAACATAATGTGCAAACATGAAGACATATGCCTTTGCACTATTATGACGTGTGTTGGCCACACCACTTTTAAGAGAGGCAGTTTCCTACACCCATCTTCTTTGTGAAATGCATAATTAGACGTTGCGCCAATAAATTGCAATCACAGCACATCACATATGTGGCCGTCTGGACTTGCAGGGTTATCTATATGGACTCCCCACCGGCCGTTGGCATTTCTTTTATGTGGGTTCCGATCTTACACTCTGACAAAAAAGGCTTTTGAACACGTACTCGACAAACACCAAACACTGAAGTTAAAAATGCACTCTTTATTCTCTGTCACTGAAACATCAGACGTCGGGCTGACGAGTGAAACATATAGAAATAAACGCAGTTGAGAATTGACGTCTCAACTTCACAGAACAAAATATAGAATCACTTAGTTAAATTCATAAAATACAATATGAAATGATGACTAGAATTAGTATTACAAGAGTACATATCTATATTCATAGCTACACATTTAATTAATAATAGCTACATCACGATGCCAAATATAAATAATATCCATCCAATGACCTGAAACTTCAGACGCAGTTGAGAATTGACGTCTCAACTGCACAGAGCAAAATATAGAATGACGAGAAGTCTAGAGGAGCGCGCAGCGCGAGGGCTGACGCGAGATTATGCACTAGTTCTGGTATAAACCTTATAGTGCCTCTCTCTTTTCACCTGGTGAGGTAGGTGATTGTACAAGCAATGGCAAGAAGTCCAGGAGACAAGGAACCAGGGAAGAGGCGACCAGCCACCAGAGTAAGGGCAAGGACTGACCCTTTGAAATGTGCTCTGCTTTCTGAGCAGTGTGTTTGAAACCACCATCATGAACCGTCATCGTCAGCCAACCATCCGTGTCCGCCGTGCCATCACCCAAGCTAGCAATGTAATGATAGAGAGCTCATTGCTTAAGACCAGAATCTGTCTCCTTCAGTGCTATGATTGAAAGCCCACTGCCTTATGTGTCTCACAAAACGGCTCCTTTCAGAGCCCCTGCTCTCTGTGGGAACAGGAGTTCAGGAGTTCAACCGATATCCGTCAACCGTCAACCGTCAACCGTGTTCTTGTCTCATGCAGTGGAGTGATAGGGAACTCCCTGCTTTTAGTATGTCACACAGAACGGCGCCCCCAGAGCCCCTGTTCTATGTGGGAACAGGAGCTCAACCGTTATCCGTCAATCGTCAACCGTCAACCGTCAACCGTGTTTAAGCGTCAGCCTGGATTGCAGCCAGCAATTGATCCAGAATTGTATTTGAGCCTGATCGTTTTTGAACGATCTCATGATTCAACACCAGATCCTTGAAACACTGTGTGTTTTCAAGTGATCTAAATGTTTTAACCGCCAGTGTTGTCATCCTAGTTTTGATTATAGGGACGTTAGTGAGGTCATGCAGATCTATTGTTCTCATTCTGTCCAGGTAGGTTACACCAAGTGCTAGTCTCAGGCACTTGTTTTGAAAGATCTGCATTTCCTTCACTTGTGAATCCCTTAAAGCTCCAGTTATCGGTGAACCATATTCAAGGACAGGGCGTATAAAGCACTTGTAGGCTTTTAAGATGGTATATACAACTCATAGGTGCGCTGGAATCAGCTATGGACAAGGTCCAGGCTGAGAACCTACTAAGGTTGGTGGCCGATATGGTCGAGTCCCAGGGCGGGGACCCGGTCAAAATCGTGTCGCCTGTAAAGCAGAGCTCGGGGCAAGCTCAGGAGGTACCTGGACCTCGTAAAACACCAGGGGGCCAGAAAAATAAGGGTGAGGGGCGCACCCAGACAAGCACTGAGGTACCTGGACCTCAGAATAAAGAAACAGGGGGTACAAAGTCGGGTATTGGGCACACCCGCAAGGCAGATGGCAAAGGCCAACAGCAGGCCAAGGTCGGCCCCGCCGTTACTAAAAAACGGACGGGGAAGAAACAAGAGGGATCTGCACCTCTTAAAAAAGCAGGGGGCGACAGCAAATGTGGCAAAGGGGGTGTAGGGGCCACCCCCTCGGCGAAAGCGAAAGCAAAAAACTCTAACAAAAAGAGTAAGGCCAGCAGTGCAAGCGCTGGCACTGAGATAAAGGATAGTGGTCCGAACCAGGCCACTATTGCAGCAAAGTCTCGCCAACCTGGCAGTGGCATGGTCACGCCAGACAAGAGCTATGCTCAGGCGATTCGAACGGTACCAGGTACCAACGGTACCGCAGGGCTATTACAAACCAGCCCTGCAAAAATGCTCATAGGCGACGACAGCGCCAGGGCAAAGGGCAAGAACGCAGCCCTGAGGCTAATCGCCAAAAACAAGACAGACGGTCAAACGTCTAAGGCAATAGCCCAGGCTACAGCCAATAGTCAGGCGAGAAGTGGTAGCCCACAAACCACTAATGTGACTGGCAGGCAGCAGTCACTGAGGGCGTGCCAGGAGAGCACAATGCTTAACAAAACCCCAAAAAAGAGAGTCCTGGTCAGAAGCCCATCTGACCCGGAGAGGGCACTCTTAATTAAAAAAGTAAAAACGGCTGTATTAGCCACAAGTGGCTTCTACAGCGAATCTGACGAGCCCAGGTCAGATTCCAGTATACGCACTGTTGAACCAACACGCTACTATGCAGATAGTGACAACAGTGATTACATGGGCACCTATAAGCCATGTAGCGACGCCCAATATATGGTGACAGCCGCTGATTCACATATCAGCGGCGCTGACACAATAGCAACACGTGAATCGGATTCACATGTCACCAACGCTCACGCTCAGTTAGACGCTATAGGCGACAAGCCTACCTGTGGGGAAACCACAGCCATGCCGCCAACGTGTGAAACTGACACGGCAGCTCACACTGACATGGAGGTGACTGGTGAGGCAAACACCAGCGCCCTCAATGAGGGCACCTTGGTATCCCCCAGGTCAAAAAATGCTCTTTCCAAGGGAAAGAAAGCCAAACAGCCCAAACCAGGGCCGGTGGTCGCACAAGGGCAAAGCTCAGTGTATTTAAATGACACTGACAAGCTCAAAAAACGGCTGAAGGACGGGCACAGCATTGTTATCAAAGGCCGCAGCAGCACGGCCGGGAAGCTACCACTTCTCTTTCCCGCTGATGAGCAGAGCCGCAGCCGCCTGCTAAAACTGAAGCTGGGCAATGCCACTTTCCGAGAGGCACGGAAAAGACCCACTTCAGATTTTGTGATGGTCATAAACAAGATATCCCCCGAGATATCAGACACAGACATAGCCAAAGAGCTAAAAAACAAATCAGTACAGGTGAAAAGACTGATTTCAGCCAGGCATAACAACATGCCCTCACATAACGTGAAGCTCACCTGTGAGAACAAGGCTACGCTCGAGGCTATAGGTCAGACGGTCACCATCAAAGGGGAGGACTACAAGGTAGTTCCCTATGTGAACAAGACCACCAAGGTCAAACAATGTTACAGGTGCCTCGAATTCGGCCATACCTCAGGCCAATGTGAAAATGACCTGAGGTGCAGAAAATGTGGTGGCAGCCACGTTAAAAAGGACTGCCAATCAGACAAGCCGGCATGCGTCAACTGCCACGGGGACCACCCATCTTCATACAGAGGGTGCCCCGAAAAGACGAAAAGGCTGCCTAAAACTCAAACACAGCCAAAAAAGACCAGCTCCATGCCCAGGGAGCCGCTTAGACTAGCTATAGCCATAGCTAAAGCGATAGCGTTAGTGCTCAATAGAGACATGCATGAACGCACAGAATCCAACATCTCTGAAGATGTAGCTGAATCCTTCAGCAAAGCGTTCAATGTGAGAATCAGTAGCGAAACCCTGATGGAAAAGGCCTTTGCCTAAATTGGTAAACCACCACCCCCTCTGGACAACCAATCCATTAGGATCAATCTGATTCACATTCAGTCTATTGATCACACATATTAACGTGAATGGTCTAAGAGCCAGGAAAACTGAGCTCATTGAACATCTGAAAGAGCACAAACCAGATTTTGTCACTCTCAATGAGACCAAAGTCTTGCCAAAGCATAAAGTGTCAATACCAGGCTATGAGTCTGTGAGGAAAGACAGAAGCGCCGCAGGTGGAGGCGTGGCAATACTAATTAAAAAGGAAATTGCCTATAGCATTGTGTATACTGATGATATCAATGCAGAAACAGTGGCTATAACATTCAAACAAAGGGACAAGGAAATAGCACTGGCAACTGTCTATAATCCTCCAGGCAAAATAGTCGAGTTAGAGACACTGAAACACCTGACTGATAAATATTGCGAACATTGCATTATCACAGGCGATTTCAACTCAAAACATGCTTATTTTGGCAACGACAAGAGTGACAGCGCTGGTGACGCTCTTTTTAACATTAATGAGGAGCTGGACCTCACAATACTCAATGATGAGTCTGTGACATTCTGTCGGAACTATGCTGGCAACAGTGTGGAAAGCATCCTTGATCTTGCCCTTGCTTCCAGGAAAATGGGCCCTAAAGTTTGTCCCTTTGAGCAACTTCAACAGGTTCAGTCGCCTGTAGACCTTTGTCATTAGGTCTTTTATATGGTCTTTGAAGCTAAGCCTTCGATCAAATAGGATTCCAAGCAGTTTGGCTGTTTGAGTTTGAATAATAGGCTCACCAAACAGTTCCAGATCTATAAGTTCTGGTTTTGGACCGACACTAAACACAATCAGCTGAGTTTTTCCTGCGTTTAGTTTTATCCGCCATTTGGAACACCATGCTTCAATAAGTTTTAAAGCTTTTGATAGCTTTGCCTTCACCCATTTGGCATTGGTTGCATGTGCCCAGATTCCCATGTTATCTGCGAACTGGGAGAGCTTGACATTGAGTGAACTCATGTCTGGGATATCATTCACATAGATAATGAAAAGGAGAGGGCTTAGGACCGAGCCCTGAGGTGTGCCCGCATTGAGGGTCACCTCCTCTGAGCAGTTGTTACAGCAATTGACTTTGATCGTTCTGTCACTTAGGAAAGATGATATCAACCTGACCATCTTCCTAGGTAAGCTGCCGTTCATCAGCTTGTATCTTAGTCCGTCATGCCACACCGAGTCAAATGCTTTCTCAACATCGATAAAGATTGCTCCACCTTTCCATTTCTTAGTGAATCCCAGTTGAGTTTCCTCTACCAGTCTGAACACATGTTCCATGGCGATGCGCTTGCTCCTGAAGCCATTCTGCCATTTGTTAAAGAACTTTTCTTTCTCAAGAAAGTTCCTTATTCTACCAGCTAGCGTTTTTTCAAAGAGTTTGCCCATACAGCTCAGCAGGCTGATAGGTCTATAGTTCCCCGGCATTTTTCCGTCTTTGCCTGGCTTAGGTATCATGATACCTTCAGCCTTTTTCCATAGCTTAGAATAGTATCCTGTAGCCATACAAGCATTACAGATTTGGGCCAGGGCCTCATAAACCTTGTCATTTGCTTGCTTAAGTACACCGTATCTGATACCGTCCAGACCAGGCGCAGAGCTAGATTTGCACTTTTTCAGATAAGCCTTGATTTCCCCTGTTGTTATTGGGGTTAGTGTCTCGTGATCATCGTCCTCTTCGGGGACGTGGCTTACTAGTGGCTTGAAGAGCATTTCGTGCTCTTTAATAGTGCTTTCTACCTCCACTTTGAACTCATCGTCAAAGATGGTCCCCTGGTGGACATTGTGTACTTTTTCAAGCGAGGCTGCGAACGTGTCAGCTCTCTCTTTGTCATTTTCAGAATGACGAGAAATGACGCGGCAAACTTATTTAAACGACGGCGGAAACAGACGGAAAACCACGATCAGACCCGAACGGACAATCAGAAATCATTCAAGCAAATCACTCTCAACAAATCCCGAACATCAAACATACGCACAACAGATAGACACGTGTTAATCAGCCTCAGCCATACAATTATAAATCCGTCGCTACTCCACCTGTCACATACTTCCCTCTTTTGAAGAAAGCGGGTCCTCACCTTTACTTAGCCGTTTCACGCAGCGAAATAATCAGAATTAAAACGGTCCGACGTATACAGGTAATGAAATGAAAAATTAAAATATGTGTGAAACAAGACGTCGCCTGAAACTACATCAGGAACATCATCTGATACAACCAAAATAGGGGGAGTAGGACTATTTACAATAATGAGTGAATTGTCAGTGTCATCAGGTTCATCAATCTCCTCATCCTGACTCAAATCCGCTCTGTCGTCTATCGGCTCAGGTGATGTGGGTGGTGTTTCAGGTGGTGGCGCTGCTGCTGGTGGATCCCTTCTCAGAGAGATACGAGGAGCAGGAATAGGATGAGTCGCTGGTACAGGATGAGGCCTTAAAATTGGGAATGAGGGCATGTCGTCCTCAGCTCGTGTCCTCCTCTACCGCATCATCTGCATGAGCCGGCTCATCGTCCTCTACTTTCTCTTCCACGTCACCGGGTACCTTGGCTGGAACGCTGTTAATGGGTAGCAAAAGATTACGGTGTAACACTCTGGTTCTACGCTTGCCCTTCTCACTGTTCTCCTGTTGAACCTCAAAAACAGGTATATCTTGATTAGGCTGAGCAAGAACAACGTAAACCTCTTCATGCCAGCGATCCGCAATCTTGTGCTTCCCCTTCAAACCAACGTTCTTAATCAAGACCCTGTCACCAACTTCGACACCATTACCTCTCACCTTCCGGTTATAATGTGACCTCTGATGTTCTTAGCAACGCTTGCCGACGCCACAGAATAAGCATAGCTGAGCTGCTTCTCTAGGGTGCTGATGTACTCTGTGTAGTCAGTCTCACCACTGGCTTCCTTCCTCCTAAAAGACATATCAGCGGGCAGACGAGGATGACGTCAATACATTATATAAATAGACAATATTACCCGGTGTTTTCAGTATTGGCACTAGTATTTTGTTGAGGTGGCCAGTATTTTGTCGTGGCCAGAGGCCGAGACAAAATACGGCCACCGAGCCAAAATAATAGGGCCAATACTGAAAACACAAGGGTAATATTGTATTTATTATATACCTTGTAGACTAATTCTGTTTTTCTACTGAATAGGCCCAACTTATCCTACCGTTAGCTTGTTAGTCCCATTCGTGATCTTTGTTCGAGTCAACTCGCTCTTACCTGCTTGCGGGGCCTCAGGAACCGGGCTATCCCACACATCCTCACATAATCAAAAGACTAGGCCTAAATATCAGGATGGGCCTATATCATGCTAGGCTACGTAGGGCCCTACCTGTAGTCTACCGATGACAGGCAGGCCTATAAATTTATAAACAATATGTTTGACATCAGACATAATAAAGAAGACTATTTTAAAAATGCCTACACCTTACAACCTGCATGTGTGTGTATACTAAGATGACTAGCACCCGCATCTCACAGCAGTGAGTGGGGAGGGGGTGTAGGCCTACGCCTGAATGTACGCTAACGCACACGTGGCATGCCTACAGGCTTTACAGTGATGACGGACTGTTATAGCCTACTATCTATATTTATAGGCCCCTATAGTATAGTCTATAGCCTAGTGTCTGAGGTAGGCCTAGACATTGTGTTCTACCGGCTAACATGGCCAACTAAGCATCAACTAGATACACAAGCACAAACACAGGCCTAAAATGTGTTTGCATTGAAAGATTACATCGTATAAAATAACATAACATAAACCTTGAATAAATATATAGGCACATCCTTGACCTTAGCCTATGACTACGGACCTTTCAGATTTACTCGATTATTATAAAAAGACTGAACGATTACACAAAGAAAAACATGATAAAATTAACAGCGAGTCAATCTGACCACATATCACAAAGTTATTACGTTTTTTAAATCTTTAGTGAGTGGGGCAATAAAATGGAGGCTCCACAAAATTATTGCTGGTTTAGTAAAAGTGTAAGACGAGACGAAAGAGGGCAATAACAACGAAAGAGGGCAAATACTCAGTATTTGCCCTCAAACGTCTTTGTCTTCAATGATAAATAGTAAACACTGAACAGACAAAGTAACTGTTATTGCACAAGGCCGAAACTATGTTATTAGGGCAAATAACAGCATAGGTATATAATAAAAGGGAGTATATCCAGTAGACTCGTGGCGTATAGCGTTATACGAATGGGTTAAAACAGGAACATACTTCTTCCAATCTGCCTTCTCAGCCGGATCTAATGTGCCGAGCATATCTAGCAAGGTGTGGTTGAATCGCTCAACTTGGCCATTCGACATCGGATGGCAGGGAGTCGTATGCGATTTCCTCACTCCAGCTAGGTCGCAGAGGTGCTTAATAGTGGAGCTCTCGAAGTTTCCACCTGTCACTGTGCATACGGGCTGGAAATCCGTACTGTATGATGTAGTTCTCAAAAGGAACTCTGGCTGTTGTCTTAGCTGTTTGATTGTGTGTTGGAAAAGCTTGCGAAAAACAGGTGAAATGGTCTGTGACCACAAGAATATTTTCAATTCCTTCCTTCAACGGTTCCAAAGATAGAAAGTCCACGCATATTATCTCCAGCGGCACACTTATGGAGGCTTTAAATCCTGGAAGCCAGATATGCTTGCGCAATTCCCTTCACCCTCCACACCGAATATATTGGGGACAAGAATCTCTCCGTCAAATCCATACCCGATTATATATAGGCTAAACATAGGGAAAGAGGTGAACCCTGTAGTTTCTCACGAAAATAACCTTGAGATAATAGGAAGGGTTAAAAATAAATGAACACAAATTTCGCATTACTCACGTCTAACTGGATTAATCCCCTGTTGACCATTCACCCACTAATGCGAATCGTGGTGTTTAAACACAAATTTCGTTCTCGATACCAGTGATTTTATGGGCTAATAAAACGAGTAAAAACGACTATAGTCATGTTTTGCGGTGCAAGGGTGAAGTTTGTCAAGAAAGCTGGATTATCTATTTTTAATGAGAGCCCACATGCTGGGAGGTGTGAGCATTTACAGATCAATTATTCAGCTATAAAGGGGAGATGTTTTGTAATTCCTTTGAGTTACTGTTGTAGTCTGGAATAAAATGTCTGACACGTAAAGTATGTGGTAATGTTTGAGGGGGGGGGGGGCGGATCCTATTTTGCATATGTACACCACTTTACTGTGTGGTGTTTGATTTCACTCACTGGCAGATTGTATATGTTCATATCGCGTCACGTTATAGTACAGGGGCATATCTTGATATATAGGGTCATGTTTGAAAACTTTGTTCATTTATGTTGCACACTTTTTTGGTGACCACAGGGGTATACTGATATAGAAAAATCTTGGTGCCAATTTTTTAATACATTTTTTGTGAGTTTTTCGAGATAATTACGAAATTACATAAACTTTTATACGGGAAAATAATGAGATAATGACATAATTTCAAATCAATTAAACAAAATTGATATACGCCCCTCGGTAAACATATTAATGTCATCCATTTCAGAGTTCATTAGTGCAGTGTACAAGGGATATTGGAATACAAGTTTTAACGTTGCTTTCAGACTGACATTAATCGGTATGCGACGCCAACAGTTCAGACTTGGTAGTGTGTGTACTCCTCAAAATCCCCGCCCCAACTGGTAAATGATAATGGCAACTGTCGATCCGAGTAGATCGCTGTTGATATTTCAGTGACATAGTATTCGTGTGGCGGCTCAAACATCTTAGTGATGGTAAGCAAAAGGTTTCCAACCTTACGCAGTCGGACAAATTTTATAAGAGGAATTACTTCACTTGGGCTGTGGGAATTCATTTATCAGACTTTAATCAATATAGTTTGCACATAAATTTGTTTCGGTAATCACTTAACTTCGGAGAAATTGCGTACTTTGTGTCAAGGTTTTTTAAAGGTTCTATAAAATCAGTTCAGAAAGTGACCTATCATATAACACCCTGTGAATGCAAGAAAAGCCTGAAAATTAAGGCAGTATCTAGTTGATACCAATCTAATCATACATTGGTTTTGAGGAGAATCATCTGCATTTTGCCGCTCACACCTGCCACAAATGAAGGATAATGTTGTGGATATCATCTTCAGTTTTAGTAACAATACACCCGTATCTGGAGGTATATGATTTCAATTGCTTGGTCTGTACTTGCTACAGATATGGTTCATCAGTGCGTCGGCCGTTTCATCTTTGTGGCTGAACAGCCAGTCAAACTATGTTTCGGTTTGATGTTAGAAAAAAATGGCTAGAAGCTTGTACTTGCTGTTACATGACAGCGGTGCACCACTACCATCTCCTTGACATTCTAGTAATTAAACTGTGAAGAAAGATTGTTTTCTGCTTTATTCACTATTCACTTTAATGAATTGATGTGATATATTTGTTTCTCCAATAATACAAATCTCTATCCCCACACAGTTTTGTCTGAGTATATAATCTCGAATTATGTCTGGTAAAGTATATTATTTGGTGATATCATTGACGAAGGTCTCAACATCATAACAGAAATGATCGAGTTGCGTCATTATTTCTTCAAGTGTATCCACTTTTACTCCTGCCATCAACTCGGACACTTATGCTAATCTCTGGGAGTTTGGTGGACATTCTACTTGGCTTTTTTTAAGTTGTTTGGCTGAATCAGTGCTTATTAATATGGAGTCTATTTCAAGGTCCAAGTACATGCTGTAACTTACAGAATATTGGTGAAGCTGCCTCAAGTTTACAGCAAAACTCAAACAGTTTATTCTACAAGTCACTACCCCGGCAATGATATTAGTAGGCCTACTCCATGTGCTAGCTGCGGTGATACATATAATGACCCTTAGGAAGCTCGATATTTTCTTCAAATAAGTTTAAATATGAAACATCTAGGATTTGTCTGGTACTTGAAGATCCATATATGTCGGCCTCAATCCAAGTTTTATCAATATCATTGGATCTTGATAAATTTCAAATAACATGCAAAGCACAAACTTACCATAGTGGCTCATTCTTACTCTAATGAGCTTTCGTACGAAATCTGCTCACGCTTCGTAAAACCGACGTACGGTCAGACACCAGGTTAAGCTATTTCGGTCCTGATACACCATTCACTTATTCAGCACAATCTTAAGCGACTGCAGTGAGTATGCTACAAAGTCGCAAGGGGGGGGGGGGGGGGGAGCACGCTGGGGTGATACACTGGAATTTTTGGGGGGATCATCAAGCCTGTTAGTTGCTACATGTACAAAGATAATGTATTGCATCAGCATCCATAATGATTATTGTTGTGTTTACATACACAGATGTTTGAAAATAAGGGATTACAAGCCAAGCCTATTATTTGTACAATGGCTATTGGTCTTGTGATATGTGTACTGAAGGACACTTGCGAGTTCTATTGACTTTATAATATTCCTCTCATGTAGTGTGATGATCTGTAAATGATTTGTAAACTTTAAGATTTGAGCGAAGCTTTCGCTGAATTAATGATAACGTATTTGGTGAACACTCTCCATTAAAAGTATTCATTTTCCATATGAATAATTATAAGAATATTAATAAAGTTTGTAAAGCGCGAAAATCTGGTCCAAGTGACGATGTGATAAATGGGTACATATGTAGCACATTGTATTGACTACAAATGGCAATACCAGCTCGTCTGATGTGTGTCTTGTATGTATTTTGTTACTATTTTTTTGTAGTTTGTATTGGAGAGCTAGCATTAAACTGCTACCCGTACTCGGGTAATTAAAAAATACACATGCTTACGTGTACAATACAAAGCAACACCATACTAAATCATGAATGTTTCGCACATATAAAATATACCTGCTAAGCCAATTGCATTTTAACAGTAATCAAGTCCCAAATTATAAGGTGAGGCAATCTTTTCTACGACATAGAATTAATTTTATCGTATACTGTGAATCACACTGATCATTTTGATGTGTCACATGACATGGTCAATCAATGATTTAAAAAAAAAAATGGGGGGGGGGATGCCCCCGGACCTCCGTTTGTCACACTATTTTTCTGACACTTCCGTTGTGAGCCATTGTCCACACTGATCATTTTGAGGTGCTATATGACATGGTTCATCAAATGTATAAAACAATGCGAAAAAATGGACATAAATATCTTTACAAAATTGGCACTAAAGTTTTTATTGTTTAGTGGATCTATCTGAGTGAGAAAAATGATGGTGATACAAATTAACATAATGTGCAAACATGAAGACATATGCCTTTGCACTATTATGACGTGTGTTGGCCACACCACTTTTAAGAGAGGCAGTTTCCTACACCCATCTTCTTTGTGAAATGCATAATTAGACGTTGCGCCAATAAATTGTAATCACAGCACATCACATATGTGGCCGTCTGGACTTGCAGGGTTATCTATATGGACTCCCCACCGGCCGTTGGCATTTCTTTTATGTGGGTTCCGATCTTACACTCTGACAAAAAAGGCTTTTGAACACGTACTCGACAAACACCAAACACCGAAGTTAAAAATGCACTCTTTATTCTCTGTCACTGAAACATCAGACGTCGGGCTGACGAGTGAAACATATAGAAATAAACGCAGTTGAGAATTGACGTCTCAACTTCACAGAACAAAATATAGAATCACTTAGTTAAATTCATAAAATACAATATGAAATGATGACTAGAATTAGTATTACAAGAGTACATATCTATATTCATAGCTACACATTTAATTAATAATAGCTACATCACGATGCCAAATATAAATAATATCCATCCAATGACCTGAAACTTCAGACGCAGTTGAGAATTGACGTCTCAACTGCACAGAACAAAATATAGAATGACGAGAAGTCTAGAGGAGCGCGCAGCGCGAGGGCTGACGCGAGATTATGCACTAGTTCTGGTATAAACCTTATAGTGCCTCTCTCTTTTCACCTGGTGAGGTAGGTGATTGTACAAGCAATGGCAAGAAGTCCAGGAGACAAGGAACCAGGGAAGAGGCGACCAGCCACCAGAGTAAGCGCAAGGACTGACCCTTTGAAATGTGCTCTGCTTTCTGAGCAGTGTGTTTGAAACCACCATCATGAACCGTCATCGTCAGCCAACCATCCGTGTCCGCCGTGCCATCACCCAAGCTAGCAATGTAATGATAGAGAGCTCATTGCTTAAGACCAGAATCTGTCTCCTTCAGTGCTATGATTGAAAGCCCACTGCCTTATGTGTTTCACAAAACGGCTCCTTTCAGAGCCCCTGCTCTCTGTGGGAACAGGAGTTCAGGAGTTCAACCGATATCCGTCAACCGTCAACCGTCAACCGTGTTCTTGTCTCATGCAGTGGAGTGATAGGGAACTCCCTGCTTTTAGTATGTCACACAGAACGGCGCCCCCAGAGCCCCTGTTCTATGTGGGAACAGGAGCTCAACCGTTATCCGTCAATCGTCAACCGTCAACCGTCAACCGTGTTTAAGCGTCAGCCTGGATTGCAGCCAGCAATTGATTCAGAATTGTATTTGAGCCTGATCGTTTTTGAACGATCTCATGATTCAACACCAGATCCTTGAAACACTGTGTGTTTTCAAGTGATCTAAATGTTTTAACCGCCAGTGTTGTCATCCTAGTTTTGATTATAGGGACGTTAGTGAGGTCATGCAGATCTATTGTTCTCATTCTGTCCAGGTAGGTTACACCAAGTGCTAGTCTCAGGCACTTGTTTTGAAAGATCTGCATTTCCTTCACTTGTGAATCCCTTAAAGCTCCAGTTATCAGTGAACCATATTCAAGGACAGGGCGTATAAAGCACTTGTAGGCTTTTAAGAAGGTATATGGTCTGGCGCCCCAGTTTGTCCCTTTGAGCAACTTCAACAGGTTCAGTCGCCTGTAGACCTTTGTCATTAGGTCTTTTATATGGTCTTTGAAGCTAAGCCTTCGATCAAATAGGATTCCAAGCAGTTTGGCTGTTTGAGTTTGAATAATAGGCTCACCAAACAGTTCCAGATCTATAAGTTCTGGTTTTGGACCGACACTAAACACAATCAGCTGAGTTTTTCCTGCGTTTAGTTTTATCCGCCATTTGGAACACCATGCTTCAATAAGTTTTAAAGCTTTTGATAGCTTTGCCTTCACCCATTTGGCATTGGTTGCATGTGCCCAGATTCCCATGTCATCTGCGAACTGGGAGAGCTTGACATTGAGTGAACTCATGTCTGGGATATCATTCACATAGATAATAAAAAGGAGAGGGCTTAGGACCGAGCCCTGAGGTGTGCCCGCATTGAGGGTCACCTCCTCTGAGCAGTTGTTACAGCAATTGACTTTGATCGTTCTGTCACTTAGGAAAGATGATATCAACCTGACCATCTTCCTAGGTAAGCTGCCGTTCATCAGCTTGTATCTTAGTCCGTCATGCCACACCGAGTCAAATGCTTTCTCAACATCGATAAAGATTGCTCCACCTTTCCATTTCTTAGTGAATCCCAGTTGAGTTTCCTCTACCAGTCTGAACACATGTTCCATGGCGATGCGCTTGCTCCTGAAGCCATTCTGCCATTTGTTAAAGAACTTTTCTTTCTCAAGAAAGTTCCTTATTCTACCAGCTAGCGTTTTTTCAAAGAGTTTGCCCATACAGCTCAGCAGGCTGATAGGTCTATAGTTCCCCGGCATTTTTCCGTCTTTGCCTGGCTTAGGTATCATGATACCTTCAGCCTTTTTCCATAGCTTAGGATAGTATCCTGTAGCCATACAAGCATTACAGATTTGGGCCAGGGCCTCATAAACCTTGTCATTTGCTTGCTTAAGTACACCGTATCTGATACCGTCCAGACCAGGCGCAGAGCTAGATTTGCACTTTTTCAGATAAGCCTTGATTTCCCCTGTTGTTATTGGGGTTAGTGTCTCGTGATCATCGTCCTCTTCGGGGACGTGGCTTACTAGTGGCTTGAAGAGCATTTCGTGCTCTTTAATAGTGCTTTCTACCTCCACTTTGAACTCATCGTCAAAGATGGTCCCCTGGTGGACATTGTGTACTTTTTCAAGCGAGGCTGCGAACGTGTCAGCTCTCTCTTTGTCATTTTCAGAATGACGAGAAATGACGCGGCAAACTTATTTAAACGACGGCGGAAACAGACGGAAAACCACGATCAGACCCGAACGGACAATCAGAAATCATTCAAGCAAATCACTCTCAACAAATCCCGAACATCAAACATACGCACAACAGATAGACACGTGTTAATCAGCCTCAGCCATACAATTATAAATCCGTCGCTACTCCACCTGTCACATACTTCCCTCTTTTGAAGAAAGCGGGTCCTCACCTTTACTTAGCCGTTTCACGCAGCGAAATAATCAGAATTAAAACGGTCCGACGTATACAGGTAATGAAATGAAAAATTAAAATATGTGTGAAACAAGACGTCGCCTGAAACTACATCAGGAACATCATCTGATACAACCAAAATAGGGGGAGTAGGACTATTTACAATAATGAGTGAATTGTCAGTGTCATCAGGTTCATCAATCTCCTCATCCTGACTCAAATCCGCTCTGTCGTCTATCGGCTCAGGTGATGTGGGTGGTGTTTCAGGTGGTGGCGCTGCTGCTGGTGGATCCCTTCTCAGAGAGATACGAGGAGCAGGAGTAGGATGAGTCGCTGGTACAGGATGAGGCCTTAAAATTGGGAATGAGGGCATGTCGTCCTCAGCTCGTGTCCTCCTCTACCGCATCATCTGCATGAGCCGGCTCATCGTCCTCTACTTTCTCTTCCACGTCACCGGGTACCTTGGCTGGAACGCTGTTAATGGGTAGCAAAAGATTACGGTGTAACACTCTGGTTCTACGCTTGCCCTTCTCACTGTTCTCCTGTTGAACCTCAAAAACAGGTATATCTTGATTAGGCTGAGCAAGAACAACGTAAACCTCTTCATGCCAGCGATCCGCAATCCTGTGCTTCCCCTTCAAACCAACGTTCTTAATCAAGACCCTGTCACCAACTTCGACACCATTACCTCTCACCTTCCGGTTATAATGTGACCTCTGATGTTCTTAGCAACGCTTGCCGACGCCACAGAATAAGCATAGCTGCGCTGCTTCTCTAGGGTGCTGATGTACTCTGTGTAGTCAGTCTCACCACTGGCTTCCTTCCTCCTAAAAGACATATCAGCGGGCAGACGAGGATGACGTCAATACATTATATAAATAGACAATATTACCCGGTGTTTTCAGTATTGGCACTAGTATTTTGTTGAGGTGGCCAGTATTTTGTCGTGGCCAGAGGCCGAGACAAAATACGGCCACCGAGACAAAATAATAGGGCCAATACTGAAAACACAAGGGTAATATTGTATTTATTATATACCTTGTAGACTAATTCTGTTTTTCTACTGAATAGGCCCAACTTATCCTACCGTTAGCTTGTTAGTCCCATTCGTGATCTTTGTTCGAGTCAACTCGCTCTTACCTGCTTGCGGGGCCTCAGGAACCGGGCTATCCCACACATCCTCACATAATCAAAAGACTAGGCCTAAATATCAGGATGGGCCTATATCATGCTAGGCTACGTAGGGCCCTACCTGTAGTCTACCGATGACAGGCAGGCCTATAAATTTATAAACAATATGTTTGACATCAGACATAATAAAGAAGACTATTTTAAAAATGCCTACACCTTACAACCTGCATGTGTGTGTATACTAAGATGACTAGCACCCGCATCTCACAGCAGTGAGTGGGGAGGGGGTGTAGGCCTACGCCTGAATGTACGCTAACGCACACGTGGCATGCCTACAGGCTTTACAGTGATGACGGACTGTTATAGCCTACTATCTATATTTATAGGCCCCTATAGTATAGTCTATAGCCTAGTGTCTGAGGTAGGCCTAGACATTGTGTTCTACCGGCTAACATGGCCAACTAAGCATCAACTAGATACACAAGCACAAACACAGGCCTAAAATGTGTTTGCATTGAAAGATTACATCGTATAAAATAACATAACATAAACCTTGAATAAATATATAGGCACATCCTTGACCTTAGCCTATGACTACGGACCTTTCAGATTTACTCGATTATTATAAAAAGACTGAACGATTACACAAAGAAAAACATGATAAAATTAACAGCGAGTCAATCTGACCACATATCACAAAGTTATTACGTTTTTTAAATCTTTAGTGAGTGGGGCAATAAAATGGAGGCTCCACAAAATTATTGCTGGTTTAGTAAAAGTGTAATACGAGACGAAAGAGGGCAATAACAACGAAAGAGGGCAAATACTCAGTATTTGCCCTCAAACGTCTTTGTCTTCAATGATAAATAGTAAACACTGAACAGACAAAGTAACTGTTATTGCACAAGGCCGAAACTATGTTATTAGGGCAAATAACAGCATAGGTATATAATAAAAGGGAGTATATCCAGTAGACTCGTGGCGTATAGCGTTATACGAATGGGTTAAAACAGGAACATACTTCTTCCAATCTGCCTTCTCAGCCGGATCTAATGTGCCGAGCATATCTAGCAAGGTGTGGTTGAATCGCTCAACTTGGCCATTCGACATCGGATGGCAGGGAGTCGTATGCGATTTCCTCACTCCAGCTAGGTCGCAGAGGTGCTTAATAGTGGAGCTCTCGAAGTTTCCACCTGTCACTGTGCATACGGGCTGGAAATCCGTACTGTATGATGTAGTTCTCAAAAGGAACTCTGGCTGTTGTCTTAGCTGTTTGATTGTGTGTTGGAAAAGCTTGCGAAAAACAGGTGAAATGGTCTGTGACCACAAGAATATTTTCAATTCCTTCCTTCAACGGTTCCAAAGATAGAAAGTCCACGCATATTATCTCCAGCGGCTGCGTAGTAGTCACGTTGACGAGAGGTGCACGATGAGGAATGGCTTTACGCCTGAGACACCTATCACACTGAGAAACATAAACAGCCACATCCTCAGCCATACTAGGCCAATAAAATCTCTCTCGCGGCAGAGATGGTGTCCTATCTCTCCCCATGTGACCTACGTCATCATGACATCCACCAAGTGCTCTCTTCTGGTACTATTCAGGAAGCAACATCGGATCAGTTGCTGCACCATCCACTTCCCGCCGACGACAGATGACACCATCACGGATACATAAGCGTCTCCTATGTCGTATTGTTATGATGCATATCTTAGCTACCCTGTACTTGTTTTAGTATATAATAGCACTGGGTGTTAAGCTTACATATCATGCATATATTAATTTTCATGTGATTTTATGGAGCCAATCCTGTTGTATATAGGCATGTACATATATATTTTATACTGTTCATTTTTAATGACGCATAAGTCTACATAGACTTCCCGTCGTCAAAACAAATATCTAACTTTATTTGTTAGAATTCTTAATTTGTCAACAAAAACATCATGGGCAAACAGATTTTCTACTCAATTAAACACATTAAATATGAAGTAATTCAGCATAATATAATATTTAACTTAAAAAAAACTAGTAGGGGGGGGGGGTCCTGTGTGCATTTTTAGTTTCCCTAAGTTTCTATTAAAACGTTTAGGGGATCACCCCAGGAGTGAAAAAAACTTGGGTAGACATGCTGGATCATGGTAGCAACTCAGGAAAACGATTTTCAAAATAGCCGCCAGAAGCCATTCTGAAAAACCTATATGTCTATATCTTTTTCACCAGCTGGCCAATTTGGATGATCAAAATGTCCAGTATGAGGTTTTTCAGGGTGCTGAATCGATTGGAAGGGGTTTTGAAATGATCTGAAATAAGGATCATGCAAAATTCAAAATGGCCGCCATTCTGCTTCATCAAAGTTTATTTTTATTTTTATCTTGATTTATAATTGACACAGGTATAGTCCATGCGCCAGAATTGGTCCTCGTGCATCCCCATTACTCTCCACGAGTGGTACCATTTTGCTCAGGGGACTACTGTGAGTGATATTAACGATGTTACCAGAAAAAAATTGGGGCGCGATATGGGTTTCGGCCTTTTTTCAAAATTGCATGCCGCAACGAAAATCTAATTTGGACAATATATCCAGTTCTAATTTACATAGAATCATAATTTTGCTGTCTACGCATATATTTTCATGGTCGAAGAATCGAATGAAACCACTTATAGAAAGATTGGGTCATTCCTATGTTGCTAATTCAGAAAAAAAGCCAAGATGGCTGCCAGCAAAAATAATTTTATGACAAAATCATGATCTCTATATTGAAAACCAAATTATATTAGCTAACATTCTTTACAAATAATAACATGGTATAGTAATGAGGACAGGTATGGTTATAAAAGATAGCTTTGTGTCTCTGAACTTCTATTTTATGCAGTTATCGTTCAGAAATACGTATTAATATCCTATAATGGAATTTTAGCTGGGCCATTATCTCGAGTTCTAATTGACATAGAATCTCAATTCTGGTGTTTATGGGTTTCATGTTTTTGGGTCAACGAATCGACTGCAACCTCTTAAAACATAGGCTACTAGAGCAATACCATAAAAGGTACATTTGAAATAATCCACGATGAGTTTCGAATTACAATGTCTATGTGGATTTTTTTTTAATTAGCTTTGTCATGGGAATATATATATAATATTCGTTGTGGTACTGAAGACATGCATAGTTAGAAAAACACCACTTCGTGTATTTAAACTGTCATGTATAACTAACATTGGAAATCGTATAATATGTCCCTGTTGTCATTCCATTTGTGTGAATACAAAAAAATGTACAAATGAATTATTGGGGTTACAAAATATATAGAGGCATGTTCAAAATCAAAATGATCCATGTCTTAAGTTATCCTATGTTACAATATGGGGGTGGGGTAAACATAGCTCTCTGTGAACCAATGAGTATTTTGGTGAAGGGGCGTCTAATTTAACTACAGCAAGAATGAATACATACATGCATGATTACAGAAATATGCACACTCTTCCATCTTATAAATAACACGATAAATGTGCTGAAGCAGTTTTGACATTTCAATGCACTCATGGTGTCACAGTATGTGAATATATGGAAATATGCGAGTCATTGTGCTGTGAAGTCTTTGTCCAGTGCACTCATTCACCCCTTCCCCTGGCAATCCTGTTTTTCGTTTAATATGACTACCATCAACTACAAAAGATATGTAGCTGATCAGCGTCTTTCGGCTATATGGAATATTTGTATATTCACAAGATATATTTTATGAGTTACTACACATCAAACAAAATATTTTGCAGCTACTTACTCTGTAACAAAAAAAAACTCAATACCACAGGCTTTCATTTATTGTAAATTTACCCAAGAGAAAGAGTATGGATATCTGATTATTCATAATAGTCACTTACAAATAATTCCTTTGTCTGTTTAATGTAGATTTACACCACATGAAAGCAAAAATAATATTCAGCACACAAGAACAGACATCAGAACGTAAATTTAACAGTATGAGTGAGCTGGCGAAGGAATTCAAAGCACAATACTCACAAACACTTTGCCATCGCAAGTATTTACACACTGCAACAACACAGGCAGGCATATACTTTCAATAATTTGTGGAAGCTGCGGAAAATAGGATGTTGGGCCATCAGAATCATTAATGAGAAGTGCATCATTCACAGATGCAGATTTTAGGTCACTGTTGCGCTATGCGCATGTGCCCTGCTACACATATAATGTGCTAAATATCAGATGGTTATATGGAGGTGTGCATATATCCCTGTTTTGTTTAACAAGAGGCCCAGGGGCCTTGAAACTTGTCAACAGCATTGCAAAATATCAGATACAGGTGTGTCAGAGAATGTATATCTATGCTCTAAATTGCATTATCATGAAAATAAAATATGTATAGGCCGGTAGTATATATTTATATCACATCCATCATTGGAATTTATTATATGTTCGATTCCCATCATACATTTTGCTGATTTTACACACATTCTGAAGTAGGCCCACTACACGTAATGAGAAATGCTTGACAAAAAATCATTTTTACAGGACTACAATGTAAAAATTATGTACATACAAGAGTAGATGTGCAAGTATTATTTATTTTGGGTCTTTTATAGGCCCCAGTTAGCCAGGAATTTTCACGAAGTCTTTTTGCTTAAATTTCAATTCTTCTGCCTTAAATAGGCCTAACAAAATCGTCACGGAGTTGTAAAATATCAACTTTTAATGTTTCTTACTCAGCCGTGAAATTCACAGCAGCCCAAATCCATCATTATCACATGTAACCGTAATGCACTTTTACTACACCCTCTTACGTAATGCAAATTACGAAAATCACAATACTAACAGTAGATCGACCCAAGGATAAAGACCCATGAAGGCTTTCTCAACTCACACGATCTTTGCTGCAATGTTACTGTAATGTTATCAGGCAAATGTCGAGTCAGGTGTTAGTTGGCTTTATAAAATGTAATGAAATAAAATGAATGGGGTTTTACGCCACATTTGTTCACATATAGGCTAAACTGGGCCAGAAGAACCTCCTGGGGATGGTGATATGAATGAGGTGACACTGCCCTCCAGACACATGATTTGAAATTGAGCCCTGTTGGTCTTCGGCCAAGCACGTTATCTCTCGGACATGTAGGCTGCCCACAATATTCAATCTTTACGATTGAGCAGGGAGGAAACATTTTGTTCTTTGAAACTTGGAATGCCAAGAGACGAATCTGCGATCTCTGACTTTCCAAGCAGGCACCGGGCCCCTGCCCTTTGGTATTGTTGCTACATTACATATATACAAACACATTACCTGATTACTGATATCAAGATGATGTGCTATGTATTCTTGCTAGTATCTATAAGCTGATTAGCAAAACGGTTCCAATTATTGATTTTTATGACATTGATGATGTACTATATTGGTTTAAATATATATATATATATTTTCATATGTGTCGTTAAAACTCACTTATGTAGCACAAAAGCAATTGACAATGTAGGACTATATAATGATGTGGTCATCCGTGCATATAATACAGATGTTTTAGTTATTAGGGGATGACAATATTATATCATCAAGTGACAGTTCAAGTGACGATAATTTATTATTTGACTAATTTAAAACATCAAAATATGATTTAACTTTAATGGTTGTCTTAAACTCAATATTATTTATAGCTGACATATTGGATACTTTATGCTTTGGCACAAGATAACGTCCAAAGAACTTCAATTTAAGCTTATAAGATACCCATGTTATGTTTCGGAATGAGATAAAACCGAATGATATGTGTTTATTTCTGACTAAATGTTTCACGTATATATAATACATTGTTTTCAATGTGTTGTATTTCCACTAGGCCTATAGGGCACATACCTAGATAGTGGAAATAGTTTCACCCTTTCACCCTTCCATCCGGTGTCCGCCTTTTAGTCAGAAGGCCCGTTAGTCACAAGGCCCATTAGTCAGAAGGCCCGTTAGTCAGAAGGCCCGTTAGGCAGAAAACCAGTAAGGATGACTAGTCAGAAGGCCCGATTGTCAGAAGGCCCGCCACGCGAAAAAGGCCATAAGCTCAATTTTGTCAAAATTGATTTTTTTCAATTGATTCGATAGCCGTATGGTTCCTGTCTCAATATTGAAAGAATTTTTGAAAAATCTTTATTAGTTTTTGTTTCATTTGATTTTTAATATTTTAAATTTAGTTATGTAATGACGTCATAAATAATTTAATTAAAGCCGCGGGGAGGTACCTTCTCGCGTGGCGGGTCACAAATGTATTGTTATTATATTTGATTTTGGCTTTCATTTATTTTAATTCTTTTGTTGATTGTCTATATAGCCGAAAAATCAGTTTCCCAGCAAACACAAAACATAATTTGTATAATTTCATACAAGTTCGGCTCAACGTCATTGCATAAATGTTAGATGTGCATAAACGACGCTAGCCCAACTGTATTAATCTAACATCAAGTCAATATCGGAGTTACCTTTATAACCCCCTCGACCCACAATCCTCGACCTTCAACCCACAACCCCTCGACCCACAACCCCCTCGATCCACAACCATTCCGAATTACCCCCTCGACCCAAAGTTGAAAATGGGTGATTTAGATTTAGTTTATAATCGTGTAAGGCCTATTGGTGGACCCTTTTTATTTACAACATGGGCCTAATTTGTGTTTTTTTATATTAGGCTCTATATTAATGAATAGGGCATAATAAATTCTATATCCTATTCATATATGCGTGCCGCGTTTACAAGTCAAAGCGTCCCTGTGCAGACAATGTTGTGCCAGCTGTGGAGATGCTGGCCCAGTATTGAGACAACATTGGGTGAATTTCCCGTGTCAGCGCGTGTGTTGGCTTTGAAAATGAAATGAATCGATCTTTAGGCCACCTTTGTGCACATATAGGCTAAACTAGGCCAGGAGAACCTCCTGGGGATGGTGAGATGATTGAGATGACACTGTCCTCTAGACACAGGATTCGAAATTCGAGCCCTGGCGGTCTGAGGCCGAGCACGCTACCTCTCGGGCACGGAGGCTCTCCACAATACTGACTTTCACACGTGGATGGGGGAGAAACTTTTTTTTCTTTCAAACCGCCGAGACCGGGAACCGAACCCCGAACTCTGGCGTGAAAGGCAGCGTTGCTAACCACTACCCTAGGGCCCCCGCCTGTGTTGGCTTTGATGCCAACCACAGCGTCCATGTTTCCGACACCGGGGTCATAATCTATAAAGCACACATACTCACGGAGCTACATGTAGCTGATACAATGAAGTGTGGGGGAGGGGGTCTTTTGTAGCATTTTTTTCACCGAGTAGCCATTTAAAAGGAATTCCCGTGACGTCACTGTGTTTCACAGAATAGGCCTAAAGGTAGGCATACATTTCTAGAGGGTCATGCACCATTCAATCGGCGGGGGGAGGGAGTATTTTAAAAACAAACCCCGGACAGGCTCTTTATGAAATAAATAATATATTTCAAGTCCTGGACCAGCTGGCCTAATCATTTTTCTCCACGCGTCACCGAGCCCTACGTGTTGAAATTATGCGGGGATAAATAATCCAGCCCCCTCCCCCCCCCCCCCCCCGCTGATTGAATAGTGCTCCCCTAACAGTTTTGTTGACAACAATTATTTAATTGATTTAACTGCCTGCAGTGGGTCTCATATGTTGGTGACTTGAAGTTCTCGGAACGTGGGAACTTTTGAACGTGGGAACTTCTTGATATAGGCCCTATAGGGCCTATTAGGCCTACTTGAAGTATAAATATTTGGTTACTAGCCTGTCTGACACTTCGTTTCCATTTTCGGGCTGTGACTGGCGACCTTGCCAGCTATTTGGTTACCATCTAATGGGATAAAAAATATGTTGTTGTGGGTGGAGGGGGTTGTGGGTCGAGGGGTTGTGGGTCGAGGGACTTGTTGGTCAGGGTTGTGGGTGATGGCTCGAGGGGATCGAGGGGGTTATGAAGGTTAAACCCAATATCAGCCGGCTGTGTCCGAAAAAGATTGAATGTTTTTTTTTCTAAAATGTTTTTTTACCGCCCCCCCCCTCATTAAATTTTGGATTTTTTTTATATAAAACAGAGAAATAAAACACAGTGGCCTAATGATTGATCAAAGAATGACGTAACATGTCGTTGAGCATAATTACTACCAGGCGTAGATTAACTTTAAAACACATCGGTGACTAAGTCTTGCCCTTTAATCAATCCTAGCAGGCATATAAAAAGCGATGACTCATCGGGAAGTAATCAAATAAAAATAGCAATTATTGAAATGAATAGTATATGTTACACACTTATTTGCATGTCAGTGTATAAATCATACAGGCTATTATTTATCATATACAGTGAAGTATACTGCAACATATTCTGCTTGAATTTCACGAGTGTGTTATTTTCAATTAGCACTTCTATACACGCAGTTAATTTGAGCAAAAAACATTGTTCTATACATTTATAGTTCCAAACACATACACAGGAGTATGCAAGAAATGTAAAAGGGAGATTATCCTGATGTAACAATAGTCGACCGTAGACAGTAATTATTTAACCCTATAGTTGCTACATCTCTTGTATGTTTATAATAATACACTAGGTATGGGCTGAGCTCATTCTTTAACATGAATGAATGCATTGCAAAAATATTTTATTTTTTCAGGAAATTCCGATGTCGCATTTTGTCTAAATAATTAATATGTCAATATAAACAATAAACTGAAAAAACAAGTACTCAAACATCTTGGTGTGGAAGGGTTAATTGCCCAATTGGCGTGTCGCTTCAGTGCATTCGATGTCACTGGGCCGTGTTACTAATTAGCAGATTAGCAGGTGTGAAAAGAAAGTGAGGTCATTCTTATTAACCCATTCAGTGACAAGAGCTGATATATTCGCCATTATAGAAGCGTCAAAGGGAATGAAATTTTCTTTTAAATTGATAAAAAAACGGGTAAAAATAAATAATTAAATTTGAGTGATAACAATAAATTGTCTATCATTTACATGCGGAATGTTGAATTCCAGTTTGATTAATACGAAATAATATTTCAAAGCTCAACCTGCATTTTTTACGTCTGGATTATGTGGACACAAACTACAAAAAATCCTTAGAATGTCGTATTCAGTGTTTACCTTACTATTAGAACAAACGAAGGTTGATCAATGAGCTATTAACCCTTGTGACCCTTTATATATACGTGTTCAAGCAAATAAATAAAATACCACTAAAATGTGTAACATACCTTGTGGTGGATGCTGAGTTAATCAAATAATTTAATTTGGGAAAGGTCTATTTTTCATATATAATTTTATTTTTCATTCATTTGAAGCTGGAAATTGCGCCAGCAATTCCAGCTTGAAACGAATATAAAATACTCACAAACAATTCAGCAGCAAAAGGGTTAACTTTCAAAAGCTAATCATGTTACTATCACAAACATATTTCTGAGAGCTGATCCTCCACATGAAGATGATATTAAAATAAGCATACCAGAATTAAATGAGTTGTTTTATTGGATAAGTCAGTGAACAAAAATATACCAGATATAGTGTGACGAAAACACTACTATTGAACTCAGTTGATTTAGTTTTTTTTATTTTGTTGTGCATAGTTTTATTACATATCGATAATTACGAAAATGTACTTGGTACTTGTTAATTGTAGGCCTATCCAAGTACATTTGACATGTATATTTGAAGAAAGCATGTACTTGTAAAGTCCCATATAGATGTACTTGCGCCCATTAACCCTGCTATATACCAAAATAGGATTACATGCATCATGTATAATGAATATTATATTATTATCTTTTACACTTAAACGATAATCATTTGTAATTATCCCTATGCAAAAAACATCGGCAGTCATTCATACAGGTTGAGACACCTTACACTTCCTCTAATCATCCCTCCACGCGTAGTCATGGCTCCAACGCATGCCCAGTACATCCCCTGCCTGCCCCCACCCCACCGCCATATTGGTGTCATCAGACTTAGCTGATCATTAAATTTGGCTCGATACCGGCCACGTGAATCAGCCTCTCTGGTGTCACCTGGCCACAGCCACATAGCAAACAAGAGACATTGACACAATGTAAACCTAATAGTGGCCCACCGTTTACAACACTGGGCCAGCATTAGCCTACCAGTAGAATGGCCTTAGCACGATATATGTTCACACAATGCTAGTTTAATGCTGGCCCATCATCTACAACCCTGGCTCAACAGTAAAACAGCATTGGCTAAACATCTCATTTTCGCGGGAGGCACAGGCAGCTTGATACACTGACACCTTGTTACTTTAATGTTGGAACAGTGTTATAAATGATGGCACAACATTTAACCACCATTGGGTCAGTGCATTATGTTGACCGCCTAGAACAAGCATGTCATAGAACGCTTCTGCCCACAGCAAAACCAAGTATCTGCTTATTTCACAAGTGTGCAGATACTGTCTATTGAACATGCTGTTACTACCAAGTAGGAGGCAGTGACATCAGCGTAAAGGAAGTAGATACTTGATTTACAAGTTAGCAAATACGACCTTTTGGTAGCGCCATGGCAAGAGGAGCCAGTTAAGCAGTATATGCCTAGTTTACCAGGGAGCAGATAATGCCTTTTGACTTTGCACAGGCAGAACAGATGTAAAGCGGAAGTTAACGACAGACGTTTCCTTGAAAGTCAAACTAAAAACTTGGAAACTCTGTCTCCAAGTTGATAAAACCTGCGATCGTGTGCACTATATGACTTTTTGAAACAATACTCTAATAGGGGCCCATCATCATGTAATCTCAGGAGCTATTCTAATTGATGCCCCCACCCCGGCGAATAAATACGGTATTTCATATTGATTCGTGTTGTTCTTCGCGTTCCTTCTCCAGCACGGCTCGCAATTTGCGTATGGTCATCTAGAACATCTAGTTCATCAGAGAGTTTGCTCCACTCCACTCCATTTGTTGTAGTTGAGCCTTAAAGTATAATCCCATCATGTAAATTAGTGGTTTCATTTTCACGGTGACCCGGATACTAAGGTGTAACGTGGTGAGCTCAAATATGAGTCTATATGTCAATTAAAACTCGGGGTAATGCCTACATTAGATTGTGAACATTTTATGACAGTTTGGTAAGGGAGTAACATATACATGTTCAAATACACGAAAGATTGTTTTCTAACCATGTGGATGTCTTCAATACAATAACAAAGAACATTTCGTCGGTGGCCATCTTGAATTTTATTCAAACCCGCCATAATAATGTTCCAGTATGGGTTTTTCCCATTCGAATCATTAACCCAGAAAACATAGGTGTAGACACCAGAATTTTGATTCTATTCCAATTGCAACTCGAGACCCAGGATATCAATACTCATTTCTGGATTTTAGGCTGATAACTGCACCAATGTACCAGTTCAGAAACAAAAATCAATATTCAATAACCATGCGTGTCCTCAGTCCTATAATTCTTTTTTTATACAATGTCAGCAAAATAATTTGGTTTTCAGTAAACAATGGATAGACATTGTGATTTTGTAAAAAATAAATATAGTTATGTGGGCTATTTTCGAGTTTGCCATACAGAAATGCCCCAATATTTCAAATTTGCCTTATGGTATTGCTCCAGTATGTTTTAAGTGATTTCACGCGATTCGTTGACCCCATATAAAACATAGGTTTAGACACTAGAATTGTGCTTCTATGTCAATAAGAATTCGATATATTGGTTAAATTGCAACTTAGGATATCAATATTACGTATTTCTGGACGATAACCGCATAATATAGGCCTACAAGATCACGAGAGACACAAAGCTACCCATTATAATCATACCTGTCTTCTTTACTGTAACATTTTAACATGTAAACAAATTTAGTTTTCAATATAAACATTCAGATTTTGTCATAAAATGCTTTTCACCAGTTGACATCTTGAATTTTTCCGAATTCGCCATATAGGAATGACCCAATATTGTTCTAAGTGGTTTCATTCGATATTTTGACCCTGAAACATAGGTGTCTGACACCAAAATTATGATTCTCTGTCATTTATAAGTGGAAATATTCCCCAAATTAGATTTTCATGGCTGCCATTTAAAAAAGTGGCCTAAACCTATATCGCGCCGCAAAGTTATTCCTCATAACATCGCTAACAACATTCCCAGGAAGCTCTTGATCAAAATGGAGAGTGGTGGGGGTGGGGGTGCATGGTGACCAATTCTGGTCCATGGACTACCTATGTCAATTATAAATCAGCATGAATAAAAATATAATTTGATCAAGTAAAAATGGCGGCCATTTTGAATTTCCCATGATCCTTACTTCAGGTCATATTAAAACCCTTTCCAATCGATTCAGCACCCTGAAAGCCACCCTACTGGACATTTCGATCATCAAAATTGGCCAACTGGTTCAAAACATATTGACATATAGGTTTTTCAGAATGGCTTCTGGCGGCCATTTTGAAAATCGTTTTCCTGAGTTGCTACCATGATCCAGCATGTCCACCCAAGTTTTTTTCACTCCTGGGGTGGTACCTTAAACGAATTTTAATAGAAACTTAGGGGACCTAAAAATGCACACAGGACCCCCCTCAGCCATTGGATTATAGAGGATATAAATTATCACAATGTCAATAATGTGTTTAGTGTTGAAATGGTTTGGTGTCGTAAATTCAAATGATAAGAAAAAATTCAGCATTTTTTATTTTCAGAATTATTGCCCATTTATTTGATCTTGAGGGGTATTTATTGTGGTTTGACAAGTCAATATAATCATGATAATAGCTCGCCGTACTGAAAGTGTTAATGAAGGCGTGATTAGCGCAGCGATTAATTACTCTCACATGCGCCCGGTCAATCTGACACTTCTAACCCTTCTAACTCTAAGATGTCTGCAATTAAAATTTTATTTTTATTATGCGACCTGTTTGTAATCATTTTATAAAAGGTAATCGCGCAAACAATGCAAGCACACTTCAAACTTCAAAAGGATCTACATAATGCGATAAAGAAGAGGGACAAAACAAATTTTCTAGACGAATTACTAGAAAACTACAAGAAACAATATGGAAATGAAAATGATATGTAGCAAAAAACAACAAATTTTCTGCGAGAAAACAACAGTTTTTACTTTATTCTCACTCTGAGAACTCAAGAACACTTTTCATGATCAGACGCTGGGCATCGATATATATTAAGTGGCATTACACCTGGGATTATTCTTTTAAGTTTAGGGCTAGATTTATTGTTTTAAGTTAAGGGGACCCTTCCCGTCGCCTGTGTTATTGAACCGGGTGGGACCCTAAGGAAATTGTCAGAGCTGCTTTGTCAACTGACTCTTTCTTTAAGGTTTGGGAGGTTATCGCTCCCAGTGTAAATGCTGAATATGTGGCGATGTCCATGTCGTGATTGACAAGTGTTAAAACCCACCCACTCACTGACACAGCCAACCATACAACTGGTGCCGTGTGTGAGTGAATAATCGCAACTCATCGTCTGTCCGCAACGATCTTGCTTTCATTGTATGACATAATACCATTATTAGTCCTACACTGAAGGCATCAGGGAGTTTTATCCGAAGAATTTCAGCAGACAGGATGCTAAAATTTCACGGTTTTACCCTGTCGTGTTGGCTCGGGGGCTAACGATTCTATTAAAGCTATTACCGGTGACTCCAAATGACGCTGAAGCGAATACATTGACAGACTTAGTATTTGACGACGTAATGACCGAGATTGAAAGGTAACACCAAGGAATCTCACTATTTTCAGAGCAATGAGACATTATGACAAACTCGACAATTTTCAGCATTTATCAGAGGTATAGGTTGTAATAAAAAAAACCCATTAAATGCTAACAGTTGGAAAAAATGCTGAATTAACTACATTTTACAAGCTGGACGACGACAACAACGGACAACGGACGACACTATATGTGACAACAATATCTGAGTAAAAGTAGAGTTATGAAATTAAATACAAACATGTAATGGTTGGCTATATGGGGACTACTATTTATAGTAAGTCCCGATTGTCTTAAAACTACTCTCAGCGCATTCGGCGCTAGGGTTCCATCAACAATCAACAATAAAAGCACACCCCTTGTACAGCAGACACGAGACGTTAATGCAATGTCGATTCAATATTGAGCTATCATCTGCAACGCTGACCCAACAATAAACCCACACTGGGTTAATATCTCGTTTTTGCCGGACCAGGCTTGTGCATAGCTGTGTTAGATAACGATGGACGATAACCACTGATAACCATTGCTGTTACGCCTGTGTGTTGTTTTCAATTTTATCAGTATATCCATCTGGACTGCTCACCAGAAGTATGAATTAAAGATTAAAGGGACAATATACAGCTCACTGAGAACAAGAATGTGTGATAATGCTTCACATTGATATATGTAGATACACTAAATTTGTTTTGCGTTCAACAATCGAATTATTTTAAAATAGGTATTGTGAAAATTATTGCCCTGAATAACTGAAAAAGTAAATTATCATACATTAAAAAACCGAATGTACTTGCAATGTACGTGTCTTAAAGTACCAAGTACTTCGCTATGTACTTGGGTACAAGTAAATTTTTGAAGCTCAAGTACAAAGTACAAACAAGAACTCGAAAAATGTACTTAAGTACAGGTAAGTACAAGTACCTCAACCCTGTTCTTGGTCAATAATAAATCTGTCTGTCTGTCTGTCTATCTACAAATTGCAATGGGCCTATCTCTGTAGATTGTAGGATAGAAAGTAAAAGGATAAAAAGTAAAAGTCAAAAAGTCATACGGACAAAAAAAAACAGGGATCAAAAGTAACAGTTGATTAAAAGTAGTATAATAAGGGTATATTTCAGTTCGAAGAATATATATTATGTCCGTGAACATCTAACAAAAGTGATAATGTGAATAAAATTAAGAAAATGTATATATTACGGGAACATTTATCTATATTGATATATTCTGCTTTCAGAAAAATAACAGTTGATCTAAGGTACTAAAATAATGGTTGAATTTAATTTTTACTATATATTATATTCCAGAACATGCGCTAAAAATGATGCATGTGACTAAAATATGAAATATACTATTGCAGGAAAATTTAAATGCATATTTATATATTTTGTTTTAAAAATGTAACAGTCGCTTCCACATGTTCAACCTCCTAAACTAATGATATAACTGAATTATAATAATATCACATGAACGTATATTACATGAACGTATACTAAAAGTGGATTAAACTAAAAGTAATACCGAAAAAATATAAATCTGGTATTAAAGAGAGTTGTATTTATATTCACAATTCTATGCAGGTAATTTGAAAAACAGTTCTGTTTCAGGACTAATACTAACTTTAATTTATATGAATTTAGCAAAATAATTTATTTATATAATGTCTCTTAGATCGTTTTGAAAATAAAAAAATACATATATTATACAGCTTTGAATAATATATTAGGCAGTATGTTTTATGAGCCTTTTAACTTTGACACGTCGTGATTAACTCCATTAAAAAGGTGTTAACCTTAAAAACAACTTAGGTTTTAGCTGTTGATTCACCGTAGCTGTTATACCTGTCAACCTAAACATTAAAGCCAAATTGTGTGATCTATGTAGTTAGGACCCTTTAAGTGTAATCTCCAGGTAACTGGCTTCATATAGTTCAATTTTTTTTTCAGGTAAATATCTCTCAAACAAAAAGAAAGCGTTACTTTTGCTATATCGCTAATAGACAAGGATACATCCTAACCAATCTAATAAACATGTCTGTCAAACATTTCTCGACGGTTTCTATTGTATTTTTTCCCGTAGATTTTAAATCTGCCAGATACCATTCGAGATTTTGCATATTTAATCAGCTAATTTGCATATTTTCAAAATGGCCGTCTAAATAAGTAATCGGCTATAAATACAGTCCCGGCAATCCTAGAAATGTGTATTTTGACCCTAAGTTTGGATTTTGAGATCCCATATTGCCATTTTGACGACAATATTATTTTTTAGGGTCATTAGAAGGTCATAGGTCACGTGACCATTGAAATACGTTTTAACAAAGAGTGCACAAATTAGCTTTTTTGGGATAAAATGATGATTTGAAGGCCTGATAATACATATTTAATTTCAAATAGTTACATATCATACACAAGACTATATTTATTAATACAAGATGGGCGCCACAATTCAAAATGGCCGCCAGCGTAACCTAAAATCAAGATATCTTAGCTTCTAGATATCATATTTAAGCGATTTTAGTGTATAGATTTGACTTTTTTTGGATCAAGGAATACAATGTCAGACATCAATATACTGCCAAAAGATTTTTGAGAGGTTTTTGATGTCTTTTTGATATCCATAGTTTGATATTTTGTCAAAATTGTGTTACATCATTGTTATATTTTAATAACTTCCTCTCAGAACGAGGTTATCATCCGAACACTGTTCTGAATTCACATGCTAACATGATAGAAAGTAAAACCATATCACATGTATATGACAGAGATAAAAGAGGTAAATAGACATACCATTTACATTATATTACGGCACTGTTATTTTGTAGAGTATGTAGAGCTACTACCCAGGGGGGTAAAAATCATATTTTCTGGAAAACTGACACGCAACAAGTGCGAGATGTTCAAACTCGCCTTCCTGTTAAAGATAGTTTTAAGAGAAATCTACGATACCACAGGCGTACACCATCCTCACCGAACAACCTCCAAGAGTTCATCCTTCCTGATGAATGGAAGGTTACCACAGGTCCTCAACCAGAACACTTCTTGTTATACGACAATGGACCAGAAAGTAACAGCCGCATCATTGCTTTCGCCACCAATGATGCCCTTCAGAGGCTACCTACAGCAGATACTTTCTTCATGGATGGTAACTTCTCAGTCGCACTACCTGAATTCAGCCAAGTCTACATTATCAAAGATGTGCATATAGCACTCAAGAAAAGAAAGAATAAGAACGCTGTTCGTTTACAGAAGCGTTTGCAAGCCCTGTGCAACGATAGAGCGAATACCAGTAAAAGCATTGAAGACTTTTTGAGGGGTGTAGGCGAAAACATTCGTTTACAACGTTTTAGAGACTAAAAGACAATATTATCATAATGTTATTGATTCGTATCCATATATTGATTTGTATCCATATATTTTAGTATGTATATTTAAATGAAATGCTAGATACATTATTTGTATGTCAAAATACATTACTATGATATGTTGACTGTTGTACCTTTTTTAAATAAACTGTTTTTGTCAAATTGTTTCATTTCATTTTTACTGCGAAATAAACTGTTAGCACGAGATAGCAAGATAGAAATTATAGCTATTTCGCAGGCCGATTCATCTATATGGTAGCCACAATATATTAGTTCAATTCGTCATTTTTACACCACAAATAACGACCAAATAGAGTGAAATTAAATCGTAAATAAATAATAATCTTCATTTATTTTTACTTGTAGAAATAGTTGGTTACATTATGTAGCAAACTTTGAACTTTGAATTGGTACTCCAGCAGCACCTCCTTTTTGGAGTATTAGGCTGGAGGGGGAAAAGGGCTGGTTGACTTAGTCAACCAGCCGACTCTTGAACGCTGCCACAGTTTTTGATTCTATGGTAGCTGCCGGAAGAGAATTCCAATCTGGGATAGTTCTATGCCAAAAAGAATTTTGTTCCAGTGTGGTGTTCGCTCTAAGACGTTTCTAGGCCCGATTGTGCCCACCTCGTGTTTCTTCTGTCCGCTGGGATTAAACGGTCATTGATAGGAATTTCGATTAGCTCATTTAAAATTTTGAACATGCTTACAAGTCTAGAATTTTTACGTCTTGTTTTCAAGTCAGTCCAACTCAGGTTCTGAATGAGAGATGTCACACTGGCTGTTTGTCTATAATTTCGGGTGACAAATCTTGCTGCTGATCTTTGCATTTTTTCAAATTTATCAAAATCGTTTTGCCTAAGGGGTTCCAAACTGCTGAAGAGTATTCTAAGGATGATCTGACCAAGAAGAAATAGGCAGTCTCCCTTAGTTTAGAGGGACATGCCTTCAGGTTCCTCCGAAGGAAGCCCAGAGTGGAATTTGCTTTACTTGTAATTTTGTTAATGTGGGCCTACATTCCAGGGTCTCGCTAAGGCAGACACCAAGATATGGTGTTGATGAGACGTTCGCTAGTGTTTCGCCTTTAAGGGTGTACTCAAATTCCAGGGTATTTTTTATTTTGGCCTGGACACCCTCAGGACCGAGCATTTCGAGGGGTTGAAGCACATCCCCCATCGATCTGCCCAGTCCTGTAACGCAGATTTTTGCAGCTGCTCCTGGTCTGTTAGATATTTTATCGGGCGATACAGGAGGCAGTCATCTGCAAAGAGACGAACCTGAGAGGAGACCGTGGAAGGGAGGTCATTAATATAGGTCAAAAAGAGTAGGGGTCCGAGCACAGTACCCTGGGGCACACCGGACCTCACGCGAGCTGATTCTGAAGAGCTGCCATCAACTACTACTTTTTGGGTTCTACTGGTCAGAAAATTTCGAATCCAATTAAGAGTTGTTCCCCGAATTCCATAGTGGTCAAGTTTGTGCAAGAGGCCTTACTAAAATCCAAGACAACAACATCTGTTTGTGTCTTGCTTTCAAAATTTTGAATAAATTCATCAGTTGTAATCAAAAGCGGGCTTTCGCATGAATGTTTTGATCGAAAGCCATGCTGTACAGGTGTTAAAATTTTGTTTTTCGAAAAATGGGACATAATTTGTTTACAAATGATGTGTTCGAGTAATATGGCACATGTGAGGGATATCGGTCTGTAGTTTGCCGGAGAGTGCCGATCCCCTTTTTTGAAGACTGGGGCAACATTAGCCTTTACCCAGTCATCTGGTAATTTGCCCGTCTGTAGAGATTGGTCGAAAATAATTTTAAGAAAGGGATATATTTCGTTGGCAGCATTCTTCAGAATCAAGTTCGGGAGCACGTCCGGTCCGGATGCCTTACCACCGTTTAAACCCCCAAGTAAATTAGTCACACCTAGAGCGGTTATTTCGAATTTATGCATTTCAGTATTCGGTGGTCCTGGTAATTTATGTATATTCGTGGTGTCTTCCGAGGTAAAAATTGAGCAAAATTGGTTGTTTAGTATTTCGGCCTTACGTCTGCTATCTGAATGCAGCTGGCCGTTTTCCTTCAAGGGAGAGACACCATTTCCATCCTGACGTTTAAATTTAATATAACGCCAGAGTAGTTATGAATTTTTTTGTTCTGAAGATTCAGAAAGTTTGTTTTTCAAAAAAGACCACCTGGCAGACCTGATGGCACGCTGGGTCTGCCGTTTACATAATTTATATTTTGCCCAAAGGTCAGCTTTATTCGTACGCTTGGCTTTGCTATATAAAGATGTTTTTTCCGAATAGATGCAAGGAGTGATTTGGATAGCAAGGTAGATTTTCCCGAGGGGAAGTCATTTTAGTTGGTATAAATTTGTCCAGGCATTGATTTAGGATGGATTTAAGTGTCAACCAATTTTCTCTAACAAAACGGCTGGGACTGTTTTCTGAAAAGGATGTCCAGCAGCTCCTAATTTGTTGCCTGATAGCTTCCCAATTGGCCTTTTTGAACTGACGCACTGGGCGGGGTTTTGTACGACGGTAGGGTGGGTCAATATACAGTTCGGTCACAACAGAACAGTGATCCCAGATTCCAGATGAGAAGATTTCATCAAACCGGGTTTATTTGTGATCAGGAGGTCCAAAATAGTTTCTTCTCTAGTTGTTTCTTTATGAATTTGGGCCAAAGCATGTGTATCTAGGCTTGGCAAAAGCAGCTCGCATTGTGATTTGTTTGCTGCTTTAGGATTTACTACTCCATTGTCCCAGTCAATACCAGGCAGGTTGAAATCACCTCCCAGGACAATGGTCTGATTTGAATTTTTTGGCATGAGGTCTAAATATTTTTTCCGGAGTACTAATTTTGGAGTCAGGAGGTCTATAAAAGCACCCGAGGGTTAAGGATTTTGATGCCGATATCTGAACTTTAGCCCATACAATTTCACAGTTGGTTTCTAAATCAGAGAGGAGGGTCATGTCATAATGTTTTCTGACAGCAATAAAGACTCCTCCTCCTCGGGCTTTCGAATTTCGATCTTTACGCAAAACTTGGTATTCAGGAGGGCAAATGTCACTGGTAGTGGTATCCTTGTCAAGCCAAGATTCAGTGCCGAGGATACAATCGGGTTGGTAGTAATTTAGGGATGCTAAAAAATTTGCTACTTTCCCCTTTAGGCTTCTGCAATTTATTATTAAAGTACGCCAGTTTCTTTGACGGTTTTTAGGCCTAAAGGGGGGATTTGAACTACTATGCTGTGTGTGAGCGAAATTTGAATTCGGTGAATTGACGTTCTCAGAGCCACTAAAATATAGATTGTCAAAATTATTTGTGGTTTCAATTTCAAACGAATGGAATAAATTTCGATCAAAATTTGGATGATTGCATCGACAGCATATCCACGAGACGTTTGTTGTGGAATATGCCAGGAAGGTGAAAGATCCCATGTCGACGCTGCTCCCATGTGACCGGGTCTTCGCAATAGCCACATGGGAAGATCGATGACAAATTTAGGCTTCCAGACATGGGAGGACCTGGATTAAGTTCAACCTGGCCAGAAAGTAAAATTAAAAATAAGGCTGAACCAAAATCTAATTTAGGTGGGCTGGGCTGACTTGATCCAAGACTAGGACATAGCCTGAAAATAGGTTTTACCCCACGAAAAATGCGAGAATTGAGAAAAACATGAACATGCGGGGGGGGGGGGCGAAATCAAGTACCGGTGATGTAAAAAGAATATCATGTTCCCTGTACAGAGTGTAATCATGGAGAAAAGGGATTTCGTGAGAGTAATTTACACCTCTAAGCGTCGGCCTTATATTATTGTAACAAAAATAAAAGCATAAAACCGTTTTATCCAGTTCAATTTTGACATTTTTATAATTTATCTTATTGATCATTATTAAACAATCGTCAATAAATGAGAAATCTTATTTTAGCATTACTTATCAACTGTTACTTTTTATCCCTGTTACTTTTTGTCCTAGTGAAAACTGTGTTCTTTCTGTCCGTTACTTTTTATCCCTCTTACTTTCTGTCCGCACACCATCTCTGTAACCCCTGGGCTGATTTGGATATTTTAAATGTCTACTATTATATTTTCACGCATTCCTGCCCTGTTTGACATAGTTTCATGACCGTCGGAGGTTAAGGTCAAAGATCAAATTAAATTTTGGGGTCAAATTGTGCATAAACACAACAAGATTAGACGTTAATCAATATTGTTTTATTTAAAACATCGGAATATTGATGCGTCCCATTACATTTCGTTATCGTTACAATCATCAGACAAGAGGCGATTATCGTCTAGAGTTATTTTTGTAGTGTTACCATGACTTCCTCAAATTCTCCAGTTAGACTCAATTTACCACGTGAGAGCAACAAAATGTCATATCTCTGTAAGGCCCAAGTCGATTTGGATAATCCTTATGTCCATTATTATGTGTTCACGAATCCGCGACGCTTTTAACATAATCGCGTGGCACTCAGAGGTCACGGTCAAAGGCCAAGTCAATTTCAAGGTCAAATTGTGCAGAAAACAGCACAATTCGACATTAATCAATATTTATTCGTTTTATTGAAAGCTTAGACATCATGAGTTTTCGCATATTTAGCTATTCTAATAGTGTTCTATTTTTCGTTCAAGTCTTCTATGAATAGCTGCTGTACCACCTTGCCAACAGATGTACGAATTGAGGTCCATTTAGTGTGTACCTAAAGTGAAATAGAGTCTGTTCACGCCATATCGTAATGAAAATGGACACTTTGGTTGATTTTATTGCGACATGGATAAACCGCGTCAAAAACATTTCTCAAAACACATTATTATCCAGTAAATCCTGCCATTATTTCTCAAATATTGGCATCAAAATCTAAGATATTCAGCAAAGTATTTTGAAAAAAGTCCTGCTTTATAACCATTTCATATTGGGGATGTCCTGCTTTCCAAGAACAATGAGGGCTAGTTAGAAAGCAGGACACTTTCTGAATATACCTTTTAGGATATCGTAGATTTTCAGAATACTATTTGAGCAGGTGAAATAACTTTTTTTCGTGTATTGTACAATAATGTATTTTTAGAAAACAAAATGACGCGGTATGTTTATCCATGTTAAAATGAATTCAACGAAAGTGTCAATTTACATACAATATTTCGTGAGCAGCCATCTATTTGACTTTGGGTACATACCAGATCGATTTCAATTCCTACATGTGTTTTCAATGTGGTACAGCAGCTATTCATAGACTATCTAAGCAAGCAATAGAACACTTTTACATCTCATTAGAAAGCAGGACACCATGATGATATCATGTTAGAAATAATATCTGGATGACTCAAGTCTACATAAGGTGGGAATATATGTAACTATTTTTCTGATGGAATTGATAACATTTCGGCGGCGTCGCAATCTCTTTCGCCTTTGCTCATCTTATCTATTTTATCGTTTTCATATTGATTCTGATAGGCTCGTCATCATCATCTCATCATCATCATCATGATTTGTTGGTTGAACAGCAAGGGTAATTGTATGAACAGCAGTATGAAAAAATATATACCGAAGTACATCATATACCAAATGAAATGTGATAATATCAGGAATATGAATATAGCTGATATTTGTGCACAAATTTGACATATGAACCCTTTCCTTTTCTAGCTAATGTATCTAAATTACCAACACAACATAACACTGATGTTATGATGTTAATTGGTGTGATAGTTATGCTAAGCGATGTAGCAAAATAAAATGTGTTGAACAGGTTCTCATCTGGAAGCTAAATTAAAACAGTTTTAGTGCAACAACAAAATTACCAATCAGAAAGCTTGACATCGCAGGAATATGGCAAGGGGAATAACAAGTTCGAACTTTTAGATCAATTTTATCCTTTGTGTACCACAGTCTAGCATACTATGTGGCATATATATTTGGATATCATACCTTACAAAAACGGATAGAAAATTCATTAGCAGCATCCTTATTTGCTTTTTAACTCACTGGGATAATATTCCACGTTTAATATGAGAAGCTAATAAAAACATTTAGAAAAAAACTAATTTATAAACACTCTCTCTTTAAAAGCATCAAGCAGTTCGATGTTTAAAATGCTCTAAATTTATTCACATTGTAAATATATGTTCAAATATGTTGTAAGAATCCTCACTAGTGTTATTGTAGATGCATTGAGATAATTTATCTCGTTATATAAATAGTGAAGTAAAAATTGAAAAGAATATCCCTTCGTGTCCTACGTACAGCCCAGCTTATTAGGCCCATATTTGCCTCTTCAAATAGGTTCACATTTATTAGACACCAAATAAATTTTCTTAAGCCTCATCCATCATTTTACCTACTGGATAGCATAATCATTACGAAAAGCTGGTCTTTAAAAACACAGTAAAGATAACCACCCATTTGCTACAAAAGCACAAAAATATAGATGTCTCTATTTTAAAAAAAATTGGTAATTTATAGGCTATTTAATGATCAAATAAGTACCACAGAGTTTTGATTTTTTATGCCTACAATATGCATATCGAAATATTGTATATTATAAAATAAAAAGTATATATAAAAAACGGGAATTAATGTTTTGTGTACTAAATTCAACCATACATTTATTGACAACGTACATAAAACATTTTAGACAGCATTCAGAGCTGATATTTAACTGACTATGATGTTATCGATATTTCGATTAGATGAGGTACATCAAATGTAAACAACTCTATGTATTCAAAAGCATAACACAATTGTAATAGATCTAAAAAAATTGGAAACCTAACTTAGACATTTGAAATTCGATGTCGCATTATATAAATACCTGAAAACATATTTTGCGAAAAATGTATCTCGCTTAAAATTTTATTCAGTGCAATGATCACAATATTTATGTCCGTCAACTGCAGGCTAAATAATATATTTTTTTAATCTATAATCACTTATTTTTTTATCACTCTCGTCACTACCGGCAACGTAAGCCATCCCTTTTTCTTGAATGATAGATATATAGAAGCTAGAATATATCCTAAAAGGAATCAGTGGACCTATTGGTTTTCCGAGGTTTATGTTAGATAAAGAATAGAGTGGTGGAAAGTGGAATAAAGGGAACCTTCCTTCTACATTAGATAGATATTAGAGTGATGTAAGATACAATGAACATAAAATTAACTGTACATGCCCCCCTCCCCCCCCCCTACACTAGATACAGATTAGAGTAGTGGAAGAGGGTATAAAGGCAACCTTCTGTGTTTCTCCTACCTACACCAGATAAATTAGAGTGGTGGAAGATGGCATAGAGGGAACTTCCTGTGTTCCTCCAACGCTAGATAGTGATTAAAGTGGTCGAATATGACATAAAGGAAACTTTCCGTCTCCTTCCTACACTAGATAGAGATTCTAGTGGTTGCAGATGGCATAAAGGGACCTTCCGGTGGTCATCTTACACTAGATACCGATTAGAGGGATGAAAGATGACTTCAAAATAACATTCCGTTTTCCCTGTACACGATAGATAGATAGAGGTTAGAGTAGTGGAAAAGTACATGAAAGGGAGCTTTCTGTGTTCATCACATATACACTACATAAAGATTAGCGTGGTTTAAGATGGTATAAAGGGAACTTTCGGTGTTTCACCTACCCTAGAGAGATTGTGAGTGCAAGATGACATAATAAATGGAACTTTCAATGTTCCTCCCGCACTATATAGGTATTGGAGTGGTGGAAGATGGCACAAAGGAAACTTTTCGTGCTACTTTATGGTATTTATTAATTATTAAGTGCACACTAGTGATTTATATCAACATTTTCACAATTCTAAGAAAATTTGATTTTTTATGTTTTCTGGCAGTGGAAGGGTGCTTGAAATAATCAAATCAAAATGTGTGTTTTTTAAGACATGTTAGGTTAAATATATGTGCTAGGTGCTGAGTTTGCTAGGTGCTGGGTTTGCTGCATATTATTCCATGTATATATCGATGACCATAGCAGAAAATAAATATTAACGAAATATGTGATGTTGGTTCACAACGGATTAATTTTGTTACCCCTCCCCCCTAGCGAAAATCTCAAAATTTCAAGCTTTCCAACGGCATATGATACCTAATGGAGTTTTTTCATGCAAGATTGCCTAAAAAATGAGGCCTGTTCGGTGGGTATTTTATTCAATTTGCAACTTGAAACAATTAACTCTTCATGTACCATTGTAATAAAAAGTATATCAATGATACCTGTTCAACATGTTCAAAAAATTAATCCAGTATATATTTAACCCTATATATCCAAATCATTAAATACAAGTAGAAACGCGTGGCTGACTCTATTTATCCATTTGAATAGTCACATATTGAATCATTCCAGTGATGGATATGGGATTTGACAAACAGTGGGGCGCCCATTTTTCACAGAAAAGAATACACACAACAGTTGGAATAGCCAGTTTCTTATTTGAGCTAGAGTGGTCAAGGGCATGCTACCCGGAAATCGTGCATTCTAGAGCATATTTCTGTCCAAATATGGTAGTTTTTTGCTTGTGGGAGCCCGGACGTGGCATCTGCCACTGTATTCAGCAGCTCTGGTGCAAATGATTTTATCCAGTGACTCATATTCATAACCGATGGCAACAGGGAGTTATAAGTTTGATCTTTTCTTTATCACTTTTACTATACAGCATAGGATATTGTAATACTTGGAATTTTTTACTTAAATGACCATACTGGTCGAGAAGTGAAGTAAAGAAGATATTTTACTTACTTAAGGAGCTTTTGGGTAACTCTCCTGACCTATCTATATCATTAGCTGGTCATGTCTTTCTTATAACTGTCTATTCTATTATTACAAACCAGTCTATTTCAAGTGGCTCCAAATCGAAAAAGATAGTCATTATAATAATATATCATTGTGCCAAGTTTGGTGCTTTCTTCACGAAACGCACACTTCGGCCTAAAACGCTTGCTATGCTGCTGCACTATGAATAAGGGGCGGTGACTATATGATGAGATCATGTAACAGACTGCGTCGTTGTCAATATTGGACTAGAATGGAATGCACGGGCGGATTCAGGGCAGTGTCAACAAAAGAGAAAAAAAGGCAAGAGGCGCAAGAGGCGTGAGGATATTTTTGCAAATAAAATACCAAATACACCATTTCTAGGTATACAAATGTAATGAAATTATTGTGGTTTTAGGCCACCTTTGTGCACATATAAGTTAACTGGGCCAGGAGAACCTCCTGAGAATAGTGAGATGAATGAGATGGCACTGCTCTCCAGACACAGGAATCGAAAATCGAGCCCTGGTGGTCTCTCAGTCACGGAGGCATCCCACAATATTGAATCTTTGCGAGTGAGCGGGAAGAAACATTTCATTTCTTTGAAACTTGAAGGCCAAAGTGGGGTTTGAACCAGCGATCTCCGACTTTCCAAGCAGGCAGCTTCAATCACTGCTCCAGGGCCCCCACCCTCTCTTGGTATACAAGGAAGAACAAATGTGGAAATAACTCACATACTGTAATCTATTTGTCATATATGTCATATATTTAATTTGCTATATTTCGAAATGGGCACTTATTGGCTAAGAGGTGGGTCACGTGACCCCCCCCCCCCTCTGGATCCGACCTGGCCTGGGGTAGACTGGAATATTGCCTACGAAGCTGGCAACTGCGTTAGCACTGCTAACTTCAATCATATATTATTATTAATGAGTAAGGATCCAACATTTGAAGAGATAAAAACGTCCAAACTGTTTCATCACCGGGAAATAATATTAACTGAAATTGATAAAATTTGCAGGTGTTGATCTCAAATAAAAATAAATTGTAAATAAGTAGTTTTTTTTTGAAGCTGGCTAATACGTTAGAAATGCACACTTCAAAAGGATAAACTTAATTTGAAAGTGTTTCATTCTTATTAAATTGAAATGGGTGTGAAGTTGAAAATTAGAGGAGTAGATCTGAGCTGAAACCGCAGAATGAGGACTGTTATCTCACACAAATCAGTGAAAAAACGATTGTCGGAGCAATGATTGTCGGAGCAATGATCGTCGGAGCAATGATCGTCGGAGCAATGATCGTCGGAGCAATGATCGTCGGAGCAATGATCGTCGGAGCAATAAGGCTGTCCCGTTTTCTGATATACCTGTCGGAAGGGGTGATGAAAATTGAATGTGTGTCATACTGATACTAGGCGTATATTATACAGTTGCACCATGTACACGCCGTGTAATTGTTATCAAATACTATTATACATATAATACGGAGATCTCGTAAAATAATTGTTCTTCTGTAGCAGTATCTAAATATCTATAACACATTTTTTTTTACAAATGACATAATGTCTGTCACGGAAATAGGAAAACATCATACTTCCGTTTGATTCTAAGTAGGCAGGTGTCGTAACTGTACAATTATGGCAAAGAAATTAAATATCCCATGGCATCGTCATGAAGGATCAAGCGTGCCGATCCCACACAAAGGGTTAACGAATATAGTATGACTTGAGTTATAAATTGTATACATCTAACACGCTTCACTTCCAATTCAGGCATAGACACATCTACAATTTTCTTGTCGTTATATTATTATATTAAGGATCATGAAAACAACGTTAAAAACCTGACATGTTGCGAATCGGTTTACGCTTTAGTTATAACTGGCTGACATTATTTATAACAATTACACAATTTCACTGCCTTCCAAAGCCAAAATATAGTGTCTGCTCACTTGTACAGTAAGCAGATACTGCATTTCGGCTCTCCGCAGCAGAATATTTCAATGACAATAGTTTTTGCAAAGTGTAAATTAAGCATCACAGCTATTGTCAATTTTATCACCAGAGGTCAAACGGGGTTGTAAAATATAATGGCCTAATTGGGCATTTTCCGGTTGGACATTCAAGTTGCACATTTGCACATTAGACACCGGACGCTGGCCTGTTGTTGGGTTGATGTTGGGACAACGCTGATGCCGATGGGCCAATAATAAATATATTGTGTTTGTATGGATAGAGTGCTAAATAATTGCACCCATGCCCTCTACAATTTGTCTGTCCCCCTGATGAAAATAATGCATTTTATTTCGCTATGATCGCTGTAGTATTTCATCCCAGTGGTCAGTTGGTCGCGAACTGAAAAAAATGTTACTATGGCGATTTCATAGGTGCATAAGTAAAATAGTCCAATAGCATTTCAGATTGAGCACGTACTTCACATATCCATCCCTAGCAGCCAATGTAGCGTGAGTGCCACTCACTGCAGTGCTAGATATATGCATGTGATCCTTTCGCTGCTAGCGACGATGTCGATCACCAATGAAAATAAACGCGTGGGCTTAGTTCGGCATGATATGAAAGCAAACAAGCTGATGTTGTTTTAATGTTGCACCACCGTCTGCGCACACATCCACCTACAACCCAGCAAACACCATACATTGGGCCAATGTTGACTTAATGTTAGCTGATTGTTTTCCAAGCTGGCCCAGCATTAAACCAGCATTGGTTCAATTTATCGTGCTTGTTGAGTTGGAATAGCCTAAAATGACCACACGATTGAGTAACAAATACATTATGTGAGAACTATAGCGTTACAAGAGCTACGCCAGAAATGAGATGCGGCGACCAACGAGAGAATGTGGCGTATCTCACCATCTCGCGGCCATGTCTCGACATGCCACGAGAGCTTCTGACATAACACGGCAGCTACTGTGTAATGGTGACAGGGTCACGTGTCCGGGTGACCATGATGACAGCCGTCATGACAAGCCGGAATCATGTAAATGTGAACCTACGCTGTTCACGACCGGACTAATGCAGACCCTCGCCCTTCATCATCGCCTGACGCGAGATGCCTGCCGGACACAGACACATCTCTGACGACTTCTAGTGCCAAAAAGACGTGATTTTTATACCGTACCGTCCAAGCCAATACTTACGTCAGCAGCTCTGATCTTCAAAGCCAAAATGCAATATCGACACTTTTGTAAAGTAAGCAGACAATGCCTTTTTGGCTTTGCACTGCAGAACTCAGGTGTTGGATTTAAGACAAATTACACTTATCTCGGATAGATGACAGTTTTACATGTCAGGTGTAGCATGTTGGTCAATTAATATAATGATGAAATTAATTACATTGTGTGCGTTTTTAACCCCTGATGCGAAAAATTATTTGATTAAGATTTTCAACCACTCCGTCATGTATCGTTACCGCGCTACACAGCTTCAAGTGTGGAAAAGTGTTTTCTTTTACTTAATCGTAAAACCCTCAACTAGCCATTCCTGCTTATTAAACCAAATATTTCACTCTAAAACCTATCATTGGATGTGATTAATAAAATGATATAAAACAGTTGTAGTCGTGATTGGTGGTCAATGGATGCATACATTAGATACCTTCATATTGTAGTCGTGATTGGTGGTCAATATATGCATACATTAGATACCTTCATATTGTAGTCGTGATTGGTGGTGAATATATACATACATGAGATACCTTCATATTGTAGTCGTGATTGGTGGTCAATGGATGCATACATTAGATACCTTCATATTGTAGTCGTGATTGGTGGTCAATATATGCATACATTAGATACCTTCATATTGTAGTCGTGATTGGTGGTGAATATATACATACATTAGATACCTTCATATTGTAGTCGTGATTGGTGGTCAATATATGCATACATTAGATACCTTCATATTGTAGTCGTGATTGGTGGTGAATATATGCATACATTAGATACCTTCATATTGTAGTCGTGATTGGTGGTGAATATATACATACATGAGATACCTTCATATTGTAGTCGTGATTGGTGGTCAATATATGCATACATTAGATACCTTCATATTGTAGTCGTGATTGGTGGTGAATATATACATACATGAGATACCTTCATATTGTAGTCGTGATTGGTGGTCAATGGATGCATACATTAGATACCTTCATATTGTAGTCGTGATTGGTGGTCAATATATGCATACATTAGATACCTTCATATTGTAGTCGTGATTGGTGGTCAATGGATGCATACATTAGATACCTTCATAATGTAGTCGTGATTGGTGGTCAATATATGCATACATTAGATACCTTCACATCGTAGTCGTGATTGGTGGTCAATATATGCATACATTAGATACCTTCATATTGTAGTCGTGATTGGTGGTCAATGGATGCATACATTAGATACCTTCATATTGTAGTCGTGATTGGTGGTCAATATATGCATACATTAGATACCTTCACATCGTAGTCGTGATTGGTGGTCAATATATGCATACATGAGATACCTTCATATTGTAGTCGTGATTGGTGGTCAATATATGCATACATTAGATACCTTCATATTGTAGTCGTGATTGGTGGTCAATATATGCATACATTAGATACCTTCATATTGTAGTCGTGATTGGTGGTCAATATATGCATACATTAGATACCTTCATATTGTAGTCGTGATTGGTGGTCAATGGATGCATACATTAGATACCTTCATAATGTAGTCGTGATTGGTGGTCAATATATGCATACATTAGATACTTTCATATTGTAGTCGTGATTGGTGGTCAATATATGCATACATTAGATACCTTCATATTGTAGTCGTGATTGGTGGTCAATATATGCATACATTAGATACCTTCATATTGTAGTCGTGATTGGTGGTGAATATATACATACATGAGATACCTTCATATTGTAGTCGTGATTGGTGGTCAATGGATGCATACATTAGATACCTTCATATTGTAGTCGTGATTGGTGGTCAATGGATGCATACATTAGATACCTTCATATTGTAGTCGTGATTGGTGGTCAATGGATGCATACATTAGATACCTTCATATTGTAGTCGTGATTGGTGGTCAATGGATGCATACATTAGATACCTTCATATTGTAGTCGTGATTGGTGGTCAATATATGCATATATTAGATACCTTCATATTGTAGTCGTGATTGGTGGTCAATATATGCATACATTAGATACCTTCATATTGTAGTCGTGATTGGTGGTGAATATATACATACATGAGATACCTTCATATTGTAGTCGTGATTGGTGGTCAATGGATGCATACATTAGATACCTTCATATTGTAGTCGTGATTGGTGGTCAATGGATGCATACATTGGATACCTTCCTATTGTAGTCGTAATTGGTGGTCAATATATGCATACATTAGATACCTTCATATTGTAGTCGTGATCGGTGGTCAATGGATGCATACATTAGATACCTTCATATTGTAGGCGTGATTGGTGGTCAATATATGCATACATTAGATACCTTAAAATTAGATAACTCCATCGCAAGTCGTCGATATACACATATTTTATGGGATGCATAAGTCTTTGTGTATGCTCGCACATTGTAGAATAGAATAGAATATTTGTTTACTTTCAGAAAAAATAACAGGCTTCAGTTACATAACTGTTTTTGTGTACAACACAATCAGGTGAAGACAGAAGCACAATGCTTATCTAGATCATCACCTGTTGAGTACTGTATAGACGACCTACACTTGAAATATATACATGATCTTTAAGCAAACAAAAACAGATTTGGTCCATTTCAATTATCATCAAAACTGGAAATTTTACACATAAAAACACACAAAAAGAAACACACTGGACATTGCACTTGATAATGGATACATTAATTATAAAAGCAAACCCTTACTTGTTTAAGCAAGGTATTAGACTAGCCTGTGTAATCAAAAACAGTTGAGAGTAAGCAAAATAAACAATACATGATAATAATTAAACCTTTATCATTATTATTATGCTACAAAAACATTTTAAAACAACAATTTACCATAAAAACGTATGTGGCTTTTGGGTGATTATACAATCAAACCATTATATAGGTGTTTTTTTGAACTGCTGTAGAGTTGGCAACATTGATAATTTCACAGGCAAGTCATTTCAGAGTGAAACTTCATAAATCGATGCTGATTGTGTTCTTAATTTGGTTCTTGCATATTTTACAGATAGCCTATTAGGTCTCATATTGGACCTAATATTAATATTTAGTTAAAAAATATTCTAAACATTATGTTGAAGGAGATTGTGAAATGTTTGTACATTAACAGGAATGTAGAATATTTAACAAGTTCATTAAAAGGTAAAAACTTTGACAACATAAATAAAGGTTCTGCTTGATTTAGATATTTGGCTTTATGTAGCATTCCAATCCATTTCTTCTGCAGTAACAACATTTTATGTCATGCATATGCACTCGCATTTCCTCATCTTTCACAACAATATGATTTGTACCATAAACACATACTATTATACAGCATTTTTGGTGACTATTTAGAAAAAGCATGACTCGCTCTCTTTACAATGAAATATCCTTTGTATAGCTTCCTGCAAGCCCAATTTATATCCCTATGTCAATTTAGATTATCGTCAATAATTACACTAATAAATTTAGTTTCACTGAAATAAGAAGAAAATTAACATTAGTGGAATTGGCAAATGCAGTTACAGAACAGAGAAATTACATATTAAATATGGAATATGCATGGGGAAAAAAGGTAAAGGAGCTAACATTTTTAAATCTAAGTTTGAATAATGAGGTTCGTGAACTAAAAACTAAGATAAACAATATTACATCAGTGATTAGACAAATTGAGAAAGATAACCAGGGGTGTACAGGTGGGTGTGCTACTTCAGGTACACACCACCTTGACCTGGCTGCACGACCTGTGATCAACAAAGCAATACAGAGGACTCTTTTCAACAGCGGCAAATTAATTGACGTGGTGGAGAAGGCGAGAGCTACTCAGCTAAAACCAGGCTCTCAGCCAGTGGGTGACAGCAGAACATCAACGGATAATAGTGGTGATAAAAGGAGGATAAAATCCAAGATGGCCGACTATCTCACAGAAATAACATAGGGAGTGATAATTAATCATCAATGTGTTTACAAATATGCTGATTAAAGGGTTGGAAGTTGTTTTACAATAAATAGGCGAAATTAAAAAAAACAAAATGGCCGCCAAATGTTTCATTGATGGAACATTTTTTGCGGCTGTCTGTAGTCTGTGTCAAATTAAATTTCATTTCACTTTATTTTTCGTGTTGTTTTAATTTTTGATGTTTCACATTATATTTTCTATTATTTGCAATTATTTTTATAATGTTTGGGTGTGGCTTTGATAAGCTTATTAGTCTAGTCTAAAAGTAGGGTTCCAGTGCACCCTCATAAATATACTTCTAATTGGTTTATCTAGCTTGTAAAAACCCCGTAGAAAACGATTAGCTTTTTTTCAAATAATAATTATCTGAGCCCCTACAAAGGTGACCTTGGCCACAAACGAACTGATCTTGGACACTGAAGAAGTCATCATAGCCACTTTAAAAGTTATCTCACCCACTACATAAATGGTCTTCGCCACTGAAGTAGTAATCACAGCCTCTTTAATAAATATCTCAGCCTCCACAAAGGTGCTCTTGGTCACTAAGAAACTGATGTCAGCCAACAAAAAAGTATCTCGGTCACCACAAAAATGATATTTACCACTGAAGAAGGGATCACAGCCACTTTAAAAGTTGTCTCAACCACTATATGAGTGATCCTAGCCACTGAAGAAGTGATCACAGCCCCCTTGAAAATTATCTTAACCACTACAAAGGTGATCTTGGTCACTAACACACTGATGTCAGCCACATAAAAAGTGATCTCGGTCACTACAAAATGATCTAAACCATTGAAGACGTGATCACAGGCACTTTAAAAGTGATCTCAGCCACTGCAAAAGTTATCTTGGCCACCGAAGAAGTCATCACGGCCACTTAAAAAGCTATATCGGCCACCACAAAGGTGATATTGGCCGCAAAATTTGATCTCGGCCAACATTCCCAGTCCAGATCAACATCTATATTATTAGTACATTCGACTGTCTGGAACATTTTACCACTCAACAAAGCTCCTAACTTATTCCAATTACGTTTTTACATGCGCTACACATACACTATATTTATTACACATACATCTAATAGAGACAAAAGAAAATGTTGTTCCTAATTACAAAATGCAGACCTGTTCACATTCAACATATAATATCAGTAACATAAGATTTGCATGTTTCACTTCTCAAACCAAAAAGTCAAGTGTGAACATCTACTGATCACTGTCTTGTTTTGCTGTTTTTGGCGGCCATGTTGGTTTTTCTCCTCTTGATATTATTTACTTTTATAAATTATACTACATTTAACGTAACTGTCTACCCACCGCTGATATAATGTAGGGTAAATTAGCATTCCATGAAAAAATATGTCTGGTTTCGATTTTTTCATTACCGATTTCGGCCATCTCACATTTTGCTCTGTAAAAAACCCTCCTATGACAGTTGAGCGTAAACAAATTGTCAGAAGTTAGCTAAGACCTTATACTATACAATGGGAAAAAAAGAATTTGGTAAGGAATTTGTTCTAGGTTTTGTTAAAAAATCGCTTAATTTCCCCTGACTACAGGGACAGAAACCAGTGTAAACAACAACACAACACAGGGTGGTGCATGCGCAGAGACAGAGAAAATGGAACAACGTGTTGCCCAGGCACTAACACAATCACAGTCACAAAGTGATCAACAAAACCGTCAGCCAGCTGTCAACAATGGCACGCTACGACAACAACAAAATCAACAACAACAGCAGCAACCGCAGCAACAACAACGAAGGCAACAACAGCAGCAGGAGCAGCAACAACAGCAGCAGCAACAACAGCAGTCGCAACAACAGCAGCAGGAGCAGCAGTCGCAACAACAGCTGCAGCAGCAGCAACAGCAACAAAAACAACAGCAACAACAGGAGAAACAACAACAGCAACAACAGCAGGAGCAGCAGCAGCAACAACAGGAGATGGAAATTATCGATCTAACACATGAAGATGAAACGAGAAGAAGAACTGGAATAAAGATGAGCCCAGTTAGTTCAGCTGACTTATCAATCATGGCTTCACCTGCTGGTAGCGAACTATCCTTTCTCACATATAGTGTTGCAGCAACCAGGTGAATGGCAGCTAGCGAAGGGCAGAAGTAAGCCTGATAAGAGTCGCATTAGAGCAGAAAGGGGGACCAGCGAGCCTATGACACTCACAGGCGTGAAACCTGAGAGATTAGTGGCTCTGTATGTGAAAAACATTCAAGTGGAAGAAGGCGAGTCAGATAGTGTCATAAAAGAAGACGTGAAACATTACATAAAACATGAAAGTAAAACAATTAGGGTTATGAATAGAAGGGTGGTAAGAAATAGATTCTGTGTAGACAGTGTTGGATGTAAGCTATTTGTACCAAACAATTCTGTTTGGAAAATTATTGACACTAATTTCTGGCCGGACTATATCGAGTACAGAGAATGGCAGGTATATAAACCAAGGAAGTACGACTATAGAGACAATGAACATAATGATTAATATAACGGTGGTGAATATGGTGACGCCTGGTGATTCTTCAATAAGTGATAATCAATGTTCTATATCAAACATATAATGTTCATAATCCGTGTTATTTCGCTAATTATTATTGTTCTGATATCATATATTTTTCATTCTAAACAAATAATAACGGCGTCTAAATGTACAAAAAATGGTCTAATATGCTCTGCATGGAATATGAGGGGGTTGGTTACGACCAAACCATATTTAAGACATTTAATGAGCAAGTCTGATATTATAGCAGTATCTGAACATATGTTATATGATTGTGAATTATGGAAACTTGGTGAGATTGACAACAATTTTTGTGTGACAGCTCGATCCAGTTGTGATTTAGATGATGGCAAATGTGGAAAACAGTTTGGTCACTGTGGAGTAGCTCTGTTTTGGAATATGTCAATCGCCTCAAATGTGAAGTCACTTGATAATTTGGGTAGTGATAGAATATGTGCAATACAAATTATGTTTGATACTCATAATGTGGTAATAGTCAGTGTTTACATGCCTCATAAAAATAGTGTTGACTATGATAACGAGTTATTGCACTTGCAGGAAATTGTCAATTTTGCCGACGCTGCATGTAGTCAATTAATAATTTTAGGTGATTTTAATGCTCATTTTGGTGACAGAATTAAAAAAAAAATAACAGATTGTGGGGTGTAAACTCGGTAAATACCACCAAGCTGACGGCATTTGTTGAACAGAATGATCTTGTCATGCATGACTTGTCACCACAGTGCACGGGACCTAATTATACCTTTGAGGACAGTCGAGGTAATAGATCGTATATTGACCATTGTGTAGTCAGGTCCAGTATGGTTGGCATTGCCAACATTAAATCATTTGTATATGGTGATGTCAGCGGTCTAAGCACAAGCGACCATTTGGCAATTAATAGTCATTTTCTTATTTCAGTACTAGTCCCAATAATGGGCGAACAAAATTTAGAGAAAAGATAAATGGCACAGGTGTGACATATATCAAACAACACTATACAGAGCCACTGGATTGCGCAGTGGGCCAAATAATGAATAAATGTGGTGCTAATGATGTAGAAAATTTAAAAATAGATAATATTGAACAGCTGGACTCTATAATTAAAGACTTTGTAGATTCAATGACAGAAATAGCCAAGAATAACTTAAAAAAATAAAAAACACGTAAAACCATATTGGAATAAGTATTTAAGCCTTCTGGCCAAAGACAAACGGTTGAGACGGATTGAATGGGTTAATGCTGGTCGTCCTGCTTACGTTGATGATCCTACACTAATTAAATATAAAACTAACAAGAAAGCGCTCAGACAGGCCATAAGAAGAGCAGAACGCAATTTTATAATATCTGAAATTTAAAAATTTAGCAAATAAATGCGAACTAGACCAGCAGTATTTTTGGCAATATATTAATAAGTGTCGTAAAGGGTTGCAGAATAAAGTGCGTGGATCTCCAATGCAGTCCGAGTCAGGAGAGACACTGACTGACCCCACTGATATAGCAAATGACTGGCAAAATGTTTAGTGTAAGCTATTTAAAGCACCAGTGGACGGTGACAGGTATAAAGACGAATTTAAAAAACAAATTACCGAGACAGTGGAGCAAATAAAGTTAAACGATGAGGAAGGTAATCACCCAGTGACTGAAAGACCAATAAATATAAAAGAAGTATCCGACCAATGCCGCCTTTTAAAAAACAACAAATCACCAGGTAGCGATAACCTGACTAATGAACATCTAAAAAATATGGGTACGAAAGCGATGCAGCTGACGAGCGAAAATATGATTTTCAATCCAACTACTTAAGCTGCTGTCTCTGTAGTCCGATAAATGAGAGAATGCTCCAGAATCAGCACGTAACTCCAACTGTTTTAATAAAGTCACAACTTGGTGGAGACATTTTTCAAATGGGTTTTTATTGCGTTACGACATAGACTGATAATGTATCGGCTAAAGCTCTAGGCATATACTATATAGTATTAGGTAGGGGTGTAGCGAGTAAATCAGCTACAACTGTAAACGTATAGTAGTAGGTAGGGTGCTAGCGAGTATATCGGCTACAGCTGTAAATATATAGTAGTACCTTGGGTTGTAGCGAATATACTGGCTACAACTGTAAGCTCACAGTAATAGGTGGGGTTGTAGAGAGTATATCGGATACAGTTGTAGATATAGTAGTATCTGCTACAGCTCTATAGATATACTGTACCGTAGTAGGTGGGGTTGTAGTGAGTACATCGGCTACACTTGTATATATCAGTAAAATACGATTGTAATGAGTATATCTGCTACAGCTGTAGACATTACTATATAAAATTAGGTAGGGTTGCAGCGAATATTTCGGCTACAGCTGTAAAGCTATAGTAATAGTTGGCGTTGTAGCGAGTGTATTGGCTACAACTGTGAACCCATAGTAGTAGTTGGGGTTGTAGCGAGTCTATTCGCTACAACTTCAAACCCATAGTGGTAGGTGGGGTTGTAGCGAGTATATCGGCTACAGCTCCAGACATGTAGTATTATAGTAGTAGGTAGGGTTGTAGCGAATATATCAGCTACAGCTGTAAACCTATAGTAGTATTTTGGGTTGTAGCGAATATATCGGCTACAGCTGTAAACCTATAGTAGTAGTTAGGGCTGTAGTGAGTATATTGGCTACAACTGTAAACCCATAGTAATAGGCGGGGTTGTAGCGAGTATTTCGGCTACAGTTGTAGGCCTAGACATAGTAGTAAGTAGGGTTGTAGCGAGTATATCCGCTACAGCTGTAAACATATACTATATTGTAATAGGTAGAGTTGTAGCGAATATATCGGCTACAGTTGTAAACCTATAGTAGTAGTTAGGGTTATAGCGAGTGTACTGGCTACAACTCTAAACGTATAGTAGTCGTGAGGTTGTAGCGAGTATATTGGCTACATATACGTAGTACATATTATGGTGGTGGGCATCTGGACTGTAGCGAGTATATCAGCTACAGCAGTGATTCCTTGGTAGTATGTACAGTCGTAGCGAGTACATTGGCTACGGAATTTGCCTATATATATATTGATAGCAGTTTGCGGCTACATATTTCTGCTCTTATACAGGAGAGTCAACTGTGGCGATTTTAGCCAGTCATGAAATACCCGCATAGTTATCTTAGCGTCGCAGTTCAATTCCACTATTTATAGTTACGACAAGTGATTTCATACACCACCCAAACCAGACATATGCCTACATTGTATGTCAGTTGATTTGTGATTTGTTCATTTGATATATAAATGTTATCAGGCTACATGATTTGTAGCTGCAAATAGCTTTGCGGCAATCACATTTTTGAAATGGGCCCACAATCGAAGTATATTTTTATGCGATATTTAACAGATAGTATTCAAGCTGTGATAGTAGATTTCACCATGTGCTATACAGGCGTATGTTATAGGCCTATTATTCCAGAACATATTTTTGACATTATAATTTTAATTATAAATCTATACAGGTCTACAACAATCATTTAAATTGGAGATATTCCAATTGCGGCTAAATTTGACAGAACATTATTGTCAATTTTTATAACACCTGCAGTTGATAACATAGACTATGATCCTAGCTCAACTACCGTTAAAACTTATTTCCATAGGACTAGAATATCAATGTTTCAACATCCACATAGCGAAACCATTATTACAGACATGATTCCTACCATCACAGAGGTAACCAGAACAGAGACGACCACCAGATACTAAGACAGAGGCACCAGCAAAGAAGTGACGCATATCATCCTAGAAAAGATCAACACAGATATGACACCAACACTCGTAAAAACACTAGATATGACACCAATAACCGTCAATGTGACCACTGCTGGCAATTCAAATGTGAATGCTACTGAAAACTACAGGAGGAAAAAGAAAATCTGGACATAGGCCTCATGCCGTCAAATGTGAAACAACTTTCTAGTAGAAAATCTTACATGGATGATAACAAAATAGACAATAGTGACATAAATAATATAATAATGAAACACTGCAACACCAAGACTGAAATATATAGTCGAAAACAAAACAAACATTTGAATATACGAAGCTTATTGAAAAAAAATTCTAATACATCAGAATAGTTTTGACATTCTAGCTATATCTGAAACATGGTTATCGGACAAAATACCGAATGAACTTACCTAGTTTTAATGTATATAGAAAGGATAGACCGAGTCATGGTGGGGGTGTTTTAATATATATAAAGGAGACTTTACTTCATACATATTGTCCAGATCTCACCAATTTTAATAATACTGAAGTGGTCTGGGTCAGGATTGACAATAAATCTTCCCCTTCTTTTTATGTATCGTGTGTATATAACCCCAAAGCGGACGATGAGAACTATTACCAATGCATGTTAAATAATTTTGAAAATGTTTTAGCAAAGAATAAGGAAATTGTTATCCTTGGTTACTTAAACATTAACTACATCTTAGACGAAAGTTTATATGAAAATCAAGCTCACTTTATAGAAACACTCCTTTGTTGCAAACAATTGATAGTTGAACCTACTCGTGTTACACAATGATCTCAGTCAGTCATCGATCATATATATACCACGATGCCTCACAGCCACTTGGATCACGGGATACTGAAATATACTCTTAGTGATCATTACCAAGCTTCTCCTCCAAAAATTATTCACAAAAAAGATTACAATGGAATAAATATAAATGACTTTATTCGCGATTTAATGGATATTGGACTATATAGTGCTGTTATTGATGCTAAATCAACATCTGATGCCTGGAGAGATTGGTCAAATGCATTTAATACCTAGTTTTAATGTATATAGAAAGGATAGACCGAGTCATGGTGGGGGTGTTTTAATATATATAAAGGAGACTTTACTTCATACATATTGTCCAGATCTCACCAATTTTAATAATACTAAAGTGGTCTGGGTCAGGATTGACAATAAATCTTCCCCTTCTTTTTATATATCGTGTGTATATAACCCCAAAGCGGACGATGAGAACTATTACCAATGCATGTTAAATAATTTTGAAAATGTTTTAGCAAAGAATAAGGAAATTGTTATCCTTGGTTACTTAAACATTAACTACATCTTAGACGAAAGTTTATATGAAAATCAAGCTCACTTTATAGAAACACTCCTTTGTTGCAAACAATTGATAGTTGAACCTACTTGTGTTACACAATGATCTCAGTCAGTCATCGATCATATATATACCACGATGCCTCACAGCCACTTGGATCACGGGATACTGAAATATACTCTTAGTGATCATTACCAAGCTTCTCCTCCAAAAATTATTCACAAAAAAGATTACAATGGAATAAAAATATAAATGACTTTATTCGCGATTTAATGGATATTGGACTATATAGTGCTGTTATTGATGCTAAATCAACATCTGATGCCTGGAGAGATTGGTCAAATGCATTTAATACAGTGGTTAACAAACATGTCAAAATTAAAGAAATTAGAGTCAAAGATAGGTCAAATCCATGGATGACCAACGAAATTTTAGACCTTATATATAAACGTGATTATACTCACCGCATGACTGTTCGACTTAGCTCTTCTGACAAAATGGATAAATATAAAAAACTGAGAAATTTGGTCATCTCAACAATTCGAAACTCGCAACGATCCTATTATAAGAAAACAATCACAGTCAATATATCCTGTGACGTTTGGAAAGCAGTAAACCAATCCCTGGGAAAAAATAGAAAAAGTTCCATAAGATCAGATCTGTCACCAGATGCGTGGAATGACCACTTTGCGTCCGTTGGAAATAAACTGTGTAGTAAATTTAGTGAAAATGATGAACTAATATGGAGAAATAACTCGAGTATTTATAACTTTAAATTTAAAAGCCTTCTTGAAGAAGATGTTCTAGCATTTATAAACAAATTGCCATCTGAAACCAATGTTGATATTCTAGGCTATGATTCTTGTATTCTCAAACTTAGCAATGAGATTATCTGTAGCAGTCTAACAATCTTATTTAATATGTCACTTTCTAATGGAGAAATTCCAAATGAATGGAAGAAAGCTCGGGTTACTCCAGTTTACAAAAACAAAGGCTCTAAACAAGACAACTTTCGACCAATTTCTGTAATTGGGCACATTCCAAAATTATTTGAAAAATTAGTTGACTCTCAATTGAGAGAATATTTACAATCTCACTCTTTCATTACACATTCCCAGTCAGCTTTCATGAAACTCCATTCAACCCAGACGTCTTTGCATAATAGGATTGAATATGTGCTTGACAATATTAACGAAAATGAAATCAATGGTATTTGTAGGTTTGATCTTGCTGAATGTTTTGACACAATTGATCACAAATTACTTTTAAAAAAATTAAGCAAATATGGCTTTAATGACACTGAATTACAATGGTTTACAAATTATCTCAATGAACGAACTCAAGTTGTTACCATAAATGGTAAAATGTCTAATACAAAACTCATTGACAAAGGTGTTCCACGGGGATCTATACTTGGTCTTCTGCTATTTACTATTTTTATTAATGATTTTCCCTCATGTCTATCTAATGCCTTCTGTAATATTTTTGCTGATGATACTATGATGTTAGTGATAGATCTATAACAAAAATACAGCAACTACTTCAGAATGCTGTCAATGAAACTATTAAATGATTTAGACAAAATAAGTTAACTTTCAACATAAACAAGTGTAATGTATTAATTAATTATATCTGGCAAAAATATAGTAGACAGCATAGATATTTTTATAAATGGTGTTAAGTTACCCTTTGCTAAGTCTGCTAAATATCTTGGTGTAGAAATAGATAGTAAATTATCCTGGTCTAATCATATAGATGGATTGTGTAAGAAATTGTATTCGCAACTTTACATCTTAAGAAGGTTAAAACAAATTCTCCCAACGGATGATATTAATTGTGTTTACTACGGTATATTTCAGAGTATTATTGATTATTGTATCACTGTCTGGGGCTCTGCTGCACAAAAATATCTATGTAAATTACAAAAATTACAAAATAGAGCAGCACGCCTTCTTGCACTAAACTTTGACTGGAACATTCGCGGTATAGATATTGTGAGAGGTACAGGGTGGCAGAATGTTAAAAAAAGATATTGTTTTTTATCATGTTGTCTCACTTATAAATCTCTAAATAATCTAGCTCCTTATTACTTATCTGATCTTTTTTCCTCCGTTTCTGAATATCATACTGTTTCAACATGTAATGCAACAATTAATACTCTACAGCAGCTCAGGTGTAATAATTCTTTGCATAAATCGTCCTTAAGTGTGAATGGGTCTAGACTTTGGAATAAGTTACCTTTAGAAATTAGAAATACGAAGACATTTTCTGCTTTTATATATAACCTTCAATTATATATGCCTAATAATCAAACCCTTACTCAATTATAGTTAGGGCTGCAATAATGATATGGCTGTACATGTCTTATCACTTTCTCCAATTTTTGTAGGTTTCTGTTGGAGTTTTAGTGCGGGGACATTTGTGTTTTCTTTTCTGTTCACTTTGCTATAAATGTACATGTATATACATTTTGTAAACCTATTCAATTAACGCAAATGCATAAATCGGATTATGATTTAAAATGTCTAATGTACCTTCTATTTTAGTTATTGTAACTATTGTACATATGGTAATTATTGTTTAAATATGTGTTTTCACTTTTTATGCAAATGCTTGTCATAAAACAGGGCGCATATGCAAAATAGCCAAAGGCTAATAATGTTTTTACGCTGTATAAATATGTTTAAATATATAAATAAATAAATAAAACATGGGCATTGAGCAAGAACGTTATCCACGTTCAAAGTCCAACCGCCAAATTTCCAAACTACCAGTTGTGGTGGCAAGCAAGTATCCACACGTTCCCAAACTAACAGACATCACTAAGCCGGAGTTTACTCTTGATCTTATAAAAGAAAATCTATGGTGTAAACATGTATATTAGTCGGACAATTAAGAACAAAGATGAACACGAGGTGAACCATGTATCATGGGCAGCATACCATAGCAATCGAATTGAAGATACTATATACACGAAAATTAATGCTCTGCTGCAATTATTTCCAAATGACTCAAAATCCGTAGCCATGATAAAACATTAATCCGACTTAAATGATGTCAATATCGTCAACCATGGGCAGACACCTGTTATAGGATGTGAACAACCACTTTATATGATTGCCAAAGACATTCAGTGGACTTGGTCAGAGACACACAAGGAAAATTCTTATTAGTCAGGGAAAGTTATCAAAAAACCTAAAACAAATTCCTTACCAAAATATTTTTGTACCACGGTCTTGTATAAGGTCTGGACTAGCCACACAAAATTTGTTTACTCTGGATATTCAATGGAGGATTTTTAGGAGGATAAAATCCAAAATGGCCGACTATCTCACAGAAATAACATAGGGAGTGATAATTAATCATCAATTTGTTTACAAATGTGCTGATTAAAGGGTTGAAAGTTGTTTTACAATAAATAAGCGAAATTAAAAAAACAACATGGCCGCCAAATGTTTCATTGATGGAACATTTTTTGCGCCTGTCTGTAGTCTATGTGTCAAATTAAATTTCATTTCACTTAATTTTTTTTATTTTTTTTTATTTTTTATGTTTCACATTATTTTTGCCATTATTTGCAACTATTTTTATAACGTTTGGATGTGGCTTTGATAAGCTTATTAGTCTAGTCGAAAAGTAGGGTTCCAGTGCACCCTCATAAATATACTTCTAATTGGTGTATCAAGCGTGTAAAAAACCCGTAGAAAACGATTAAATTTAGGGTAAATTAGCATTCCATGACAATATATGGCTGGTTTCGATTTTTACATTACCGATTTCGGCCATCTTACATTTTGCTCTGTAAAAATCCCTCCTATGACAGTTGAGCGTAAACAAATTGTCAGAAGTTAGTTAAGACCTTATACTATACAATGGTAAAAAAAGAATTTGGTAAAGAATTTGTTCTAGGTTTTGTTAAAAAATCGCTTAACTTTCCCTGACTATATGTGGTGATGCTGGGCGGCCTTCACAATATTAAATGACCTTGCTGAAATGTATTGGAGATCTACGTAATGGGAGCGGACGGACATCTGCTATATCACAGGACAGCTAGGGCTCAACAAGTGACAGCTTGCGCCCTATATAAGCTACAGCAAGATACCTACACCAAAGTTGATACAGGAATATCAAGAGACAATTGATCAAAGGAGCGAAGTGCAAGTAGTGTACAGTTCAATTTTTTGGAACTTATTTTAAAAATTGAGCTAACAATCCTCACTTGGGACACAGCCATCCACGAGGGGAATTTCCCATTGTATGTGGAGACATTATCAGCTGTGGTTGTTTCATGCCTTTGATCACTACAATTACGCCAGAGCAGTGGCTGTTCATCTACGGGACATGTTAACACTCACGGACAGACATCCAGTTATTTAGATGAATTCTGTAAAGGCAATTTTACTGTGAAAAAATCCAATCGACCCTTTTTCAATATGTCCCTAGACGAGAGTCAGGAGCAAAACAATGCTTGTGTCCAGGCGGATGGTGGAGCTGCATGTCAGTGTGACAGAAAAACCAGCAGCCCTATTGATATGGATGGTTGCTGGACCAGAGATGGCTCGTGTTGTTACAGAAGTTCTTTATGGATTAGACAAGACAAAACAAAGAGACAGTTTATCACGGAGATCAATCATGTATGATTTATAAATATTGACAATTACAACAAAATTTAGTTGGATCATGTGAATAAATGCAAGTATGTTCAATAAGTAAATAGTAGGTCACATATAGGGAATGCTTTCATGGATACTAGTGGAGATCTACTGGTTCTAGACACTAGAGTTAGTGATTCTAGACACTAGAGTTAGTGTTGACTCTACTGTGGTGGACACCATCCAGAAAATCGAAACATATTGGACAGGAATATGTGACACTTTCTATAAAGACCGCCTGGTTGACTGCATAATGCCTCTTAGTGACACAGTTGGGAAAGCAAATATTCGACTCTTTTGTTCGCGTCAGCATAAACACGATATAGAAAAATCGCGAGATCAAAAGCAGTTGAAAGCCATGAAACTGGACCGCACATTATTCTTTACACTAAATATTTTTTGTCAAGTGCGGCAAATGAGCATGACAGTTCAGTTCTTCTCACACGAGAACCAGCCATATCCACCCCTCTCTCTCAGAGTATGGCTCTATGAGATGCTGGACAAAAGTAGATCTACTTTGATGTCTTGAAGACCAAATAATTAAGGGTTCAGTCAACCGACCAGATGTCCAGATGAATATACTTGACGGTGCTGCCATTGCAGATTGCAGTTTATAAATAGTGTAAAAAAACGAACCTAAACAGTTATATCTATTTTATCTATATTTATATCATTTTTCCCTCATAAAAAGTGAATAATGAGGCAAAAAAATGGGTGAAAAGTGAAGTAGTAAGAATCCATAATTTCCGGGACCCATGTGCACCCTCATATCCGTAGTCAGTTAAGTGGCGAGGTGGTTCAAGTTGATATGTTTTTTTTTACATTTACAAAAAGGGAAGTCTAAGGCTGGCACTCGACAAAAAGGGGTAAATGTACACAGAGGCGCGTCGAAGAAAAGAATAAAGTTCCACGTATTTGGCAGGAGTTTTTGTGTATGGATGATAACAAAGCCGAACTTTATCAGTGAACAGGTTGTACATGAAGTGTTCCCAGGTCTGGTTATTACCACATATGGTGAGAACGTGTTGTCATCCACACCATGGGATATTGGAGAGCTAATTAGCTGTACACATGAGGAAGCAGACACACGGATGTTTGTACATGCCTCGCATTCAGTTCAACATGGTCTGAAATTTTTTTTACTGAGAATTGTGGATACAGATGTTGTGGTAATCAGCACAAGTATGGCTCTAAAATTTGATTGTGAGCGTGTGTGATGTGATTGATGTATAATTATTCATGTTGAAGGCTATGTATCACTTACATCAACTAGATATGCAAAATATTTGAGTATAATGTGTTGTTCTTATTTGCAAGTCATAAGTGAGCTATTTAAATATAATTAACAATACAATATATTTGACATATGCAAGAAGTAAATACAGTTAATTGTCAGCTGTGTCATTTTGTTATCTATAAATATTTTATATGTTCTAATGACTTGCCATTATCAATCTACCGTTTTTAATTAAAATAAATTACTCAGCCAACAGTATTGCTTGATAAGGTTACATATTGTCTCAAACATTTTTTTTAATTTTATGAGAATGAACTAGAAGGCGTTGATTTTTATCCATTTATACTATATAAATACCTATCTTTAGTCTAAAATAGTCATTATGATGAAAACTTAATAGCCGAAGCCTGATACATTGAAACTGATACCATATTTGAAATCATCGTGCCTGAAAACATAGGTATAGACACCAAAATCAAGTTTCTATCTCCAATAGTAAGCGATATATGACTCTGTGATAATTGATACGGCGTCCATTTTGAAAAATGGCCGCTTCCGCCGCCACAGGTTGAATCTGGTTGGGGTCCTACTTCAAAATAAGTTATTGGTGCTTATACTAGGCATATGCCAAATAGCGTATTTGTATCACAATTAATATTCCAATCCAACATTACGGCCTACACTATATCTTGATTGAAGTAATTTAGTAAAGGATGATGCACACCATTAAAAGGGGCAGAGTGGGGCTGCCATTAGTACATTCGGGTGCCTCACGGAATTTGATCATTTTTACTTACAGTGAAGCATGGGTTAGGCCTATAGCGAAAGTCAGTGCTCAAATGATGAGCTTTCACGCTGTACTTAAAGGATTCGCTATTATCAAAAGCATATTCTTTGATCTACTATACATTGTTTATCGTTCAATTAGAATCATTTGTTAAAGTGTATAAACGTGTTGCGTGTTCATCTCTCAATTCGGAGTACTTTAAAATGGGCCGGCAAAACGCCACATCTAATGTAAGCGGTATGCCAAATGTTACATTTGAGGCTGCGTTGGAACCATTCTTAAGGCAAATTTTGAACGAAATGAAACGAGAAACAAAAGTCGTTGACTTGATGTACAAATATTGCCGTACCACAGTCTGCAATGTTGGCCAAACATTGGGTCGATGTATCTTGTTATCTGTTCTAGGTGAAGGTTGTTGGGACCTGCTCCAAGTCTTCAACAGCTAGTAGCTCACGCACAGTAAATATGCTAATTACACCTTTTCCAACGGTGAGGGAGTTAAACTGGTATACACATATTATGGTATAAACAGCTACTCACAATACTGCCGTGCAAAGCCAAAAAACAGTAGGCCTACAAGTAAGCAGATACTGCCGTTTGGCTTTGTAAAGCATAAGATATCTCTATATACCCGAGGTTGTGTGACGACTCGATCTGTCGCAATATTACGATGGATGCGGTAAGCAAAGTAATATAGCGTAGAACACATAGTAAAGGAGAATCTTTAAATCGGTCCTAAAATACCTTTGAATTATTCGTTGACATATTTTATCCTTCGTTTGAAGATGATATCGCTGACACAATAATAAACATACCGACGCAATAATAAACATGCTGACACAATTGCTAAACATACTGACACAATTGCTATATAGGCTACGACTACAAACAAACGGAAAATATTGCTAGAGTGACAGAAAAGACATAATATAATGCACAGGGATTAAGTAAGTAAGTAAGTAAGTAAGTAAGTAAGTGAGTGAGTGAGTGAGTGAGTGAGTGAGTGAGTGAGTGAGTGAGTGAGTGAGTGAGTGAGTGAGTGAGTGAGTGAGTGAGTGAGTGAGTGAGTGAGTGAGTGAGTGAGTGAGTGAGTGAGTGAGTGAGTGAGTGAGTGAGTGAGTGAGTGAGTGAGTGAGTGAGTGAGTGAGTGAGTGAGTGAGTGAGTGAGTGAGTGAGTGAGTGAGTGAGTGAGTGAGTGAGTGAGTGAGTGAGTGAGTGAGTGAGTGAGTGAGTGAGTGAGTGAGTGAGTGAGTGAGTGAGTGAGTGAGTGAGTGAGTGAGTGAGTGAGTGAGTGAGTGAGTGAGTGAGTGAGTGAGTGAGTGAGTGAGTGAGTGAGTGAGTGAGTGAGTGAGTGAGTGAGTGAGTGAGTGAGTGAGTGAGTGAGTGAGTGAGTGAGTGAGTGAGTGAGTGAGTGAGTGAGTGAGTGAGTGAGTGAGTGAGTGAGTGAGTGAGTGAGTGAGTGAGTGAGTGAGTGAGTGAGTGAGTGAGTGAGTGAGTGAGTGAGTGCTTACACTAACTTCTAACTAAACTAATATAAGCTTTTTTAAATAAAAGCGTGAGTTGTATACCGAATAGTTTAGTTTTCAAGTCAGCCAATGAATGAGGTCTTATAAGAAATGCCGGGACTTATCGGGTATTATGAAGGTTGTTCGGTACACCACTGACATACATCCCACCTATGGGATCTGCTTATTACGATAAAAAAGTGTTCAGATTGTGTTATAATGTTGGAAAAAATGATTTTAGATTTATTAAGGGTTCATGATTGCAAAATTATTAGACGTGGAGATTTAAACCCAAGAACGGGAAGATTAAGACATGACATCAACTCTGTTTGATAATACCCGATAATCTCAAGATAGAGTTATCAATACTTTCTCTAAATATTCCGAATGGAAGCGAGCTTGGACAAAAATCCAGTAGATTTACATTTTATATCTGTTCATATTAACAGTGTGGTTGAATATATTATCTCTTCCAAAAATTCGACATTTATGCAATCAAATTAACGTGGAAGAAAATGTCACCTCAACACATATGCCACTGGTAGGACATTTTGCTTGTCAGCCTGTGAAAACATAATCTAATATTATTGCTAACACAGTGAAGAAAATTAAATGGTCAAAATATCTGACACCAATTTATTATCTCATTGCTAGAGTCAGAAAACATAAAAGAATACCATCTAGCCATCTAGATAGCCATCTAGATGTAAATGGAGCTACTGATTGTATAACTAAATATGTTTCCGAGCCGCTGAATGTATGTTGCATACCCCACGTTGTGGCAAAGCCACTCATAGATTAAAATGGTATGATACAGAATGCTATTCAAAAAAGAAAGAATAACGCCGATTTTTAAATAAATGTAACAGAACATTGGAGGAGGCTGATAAGAGGGAGTATACAAACTTTCGGCGAACTTGCAAACAGTTAGTAAAGAAGAAAAAAATTGACTTTTTCTCATCAATAACGACAGAAATTAACTCGATTAAATGTATTAAATGTATTAATATATTATGTATAATACATGATGTATAAAAATTAAGGCAAAAAGCAGGATGTGTGTCTCCATTCAATCCTAACAAATTGTGATTATTATATTTGGGCTATGCCCAAATATACTGTTTTTTGTCCGGTTCTTTAAACTTATTATTCTGTTATTATTCTGTTTTTTGAGACGTTATTTCTCCCAAAGTTTTTATCCAATCAACATGGAATTTGGACACCATATTCCCAGAGTAGTCAGGAGGTGTGCTATGGCTAAGTTATCCAGCATGTTCTTCCGAATTTATCAAGCATTTTCTGGATCGCTATACTCATGAATGGCAAAAGGCAGTTACAACTTACTTGTAAAGTGAGCAGATACTGCACTATGCTGCTCTTCAAATGCAAAAGGCAGTATCTGCTTACTTGTAAAGTGAGGAGCAGATACTGCCTTTTGGCTTGCACGACAGTAGGCCTATAATAGGGTCCAATGTTGGTTCGATAGTGTACATGTCGGGTGATTCTTCATTCATTGCAAGGAGGGTGAACAGGGTGCCCCTATGTCCATACCGACTCCACCCTTTAGTCTCCAGATTTGAAAATAAAAATACATTTATCCAATTTTTCAATTCCGGGCCAGCGTCGCAGACAGTGGCCCAGTATAAAGCCAATATTGTGTATTAGGTATGGACAGTTGAAACCTTAAAATAACAGTTGCAATTCTATTCAAACACAAAACGTTGAATCAATGTTGTTTTAATGTTGTGCTAGCGTCGGGGATAGTGATACAACATTAAGTCAACAGAGAGACAAGACAAGTCCATGTGTTTACTGGACACTCTGAATGCCATTCTATTTGACAAACAAATATATATTTATTTACAAGTGCAAAATCTCAGTGTGGACTTCTGAAATTTTAAGTCTGAAGTCCGAAGTCTAAAATTACAGTTCAGAATAGCTGCCAAAAAAATCCTACACGAAATTCCAATCAATCTGTCATAATAAAAATAACCCAACGAAAACTCGTAAAACCTAGCCCAAATATGATTGTTACTTGAAAAGTCACAATTCCACTCTAGTTTGTCAGTTATTCGTATATTCCTGCACATGTGCACTAAATCGTATTACCCTTAAACTTATTTTCACTAGTAAACGTAGGCCTACTGCACTTAAAACGTTATTCTGAATATGATTTGGAGAACAATTTAGGCTTGAAAGATCAACCAGTGAATTAATTCATGTGTATGCTACAGGATCAAATTCAACACTATATGAATAAAGCAGAAACGCCTTACGAGTCGAGGCCACTGGCTCAATTTTGAAGCAATGTTGGGCCAGGGTCTTAGACACTGCACTAACATTGTGTCAAAGCTGTACCAGTGCTCGTTGCTGGTCGAGTAGGCCTACCCTTTTGAAGTTATTGTGTCGGACTAGGTACACACGGGTGATCCAGTTTAATCTGCTTAACATTCTGTGTGCATGATTGCACACTGCACGCTGAGAGGTGTGCACACTAGGTGATCGTAACTAACGTAGTGCTGTTATGTCATCATCGTCACACGTGGCTGTACACAGCTCCCATGAGATCATGTGTGAGTCCCACCAATGAGCCCTTCAAAGTACACACTGTCTGTCCACAACAGCACCATGTACAATATTACATCACACTCAAATACTGCCACCCTTTCTACGCCACAGAATTCATTATATGGTTACGTCGAGACTCCTTTTAGCGTGTTCATTGCAAAACACCAGTGTCGCTGACTTGCAGCCAACATTAAACCAACTTGATATCGGCTTCAAACATAATTAAAATAGAATAGTTGATACGAATGGAAATTGTAGTTATGTGCATACAAGGGATTGATATCTCCTACAGAGGAGATGCAGCTTGAATATGTTTTATATTTAAATTACATTAATGAAATTCAATTTCAATGACGCTTTTGTTTCCAGAGCCTATTTTAGACATTACTGGGAGGTATCCAGGATCCCGGCACTGCGAAAGTGTCATGTTTCTGGGTGGCATCAAGGATCCCGGCACTGTGAAAGTATCATGTTTCTGGGTGGTATCCAGGATCCCGGCACTGTCAAAGTGTCATGTTTCTCAGTGGTATCTAGGATCCTGGCACTGTGAAAGTGTCATGTTTCTGGGTGGCATCAAGGATCCCGGCACTGTGAAAGTATCATGTTTCTGGGTGGTATCCAGGATCCCGGCACTGTGAAAGTGTCATGTTTCTCAGTGGTATCTAGGATCCTGGCACTGTGAAAGTGTCATGTTTCTGGGTGGTATCTAGGATCCCAGCACTGTGAAAGTGGCATGTTTCTGGGTGGTATCTAGGATCCTGGCACTGTGAAAGTGTCATGTTTCTGGGTGGTATCCAGGAACATGGCACTGTGAAAGTGTCATGTTTCTGGGTGGTATCTAGGATCCTGGCAATGTGAAAGTGTCATGTTTCTGGGTGGCATCCAGGATCCTAGCACTGTGAAAGTGTCATGTTTCTGGGTGGTATCTGGAATCCTGGCAATGTGAAAGTGTCATGTTTCTGGGTGGTATCTGGGATCCAACACTGTTAAAGTATCATGTGTCTGGGTGGTCTCTCGTATCCTGGCACTATAAAAGTGTCATGTTTCTGGGTGGCATCCAGGATCCTGGTGCTGTGAAAGTGTCATGTTTCTGGATGGCATCTAGGATCCTGGCACTGTGAAAGTGTCATGTTTCTGAGTGGTATCTAGGATCCTGGCAATGTGAAAGTGTCATGTTTCTGGGTGGTATCTAGGATCCTGGCACTGTGAAAGTGTCATGTTTCTGGGTGGTATCCAGGATCCTGACACTGTGAAAGTGTCACGTTTCTCGATGGTATCTATGATCCTAGCACTGTGAAAGTGTCATGTTTCTGGGTGGTATCTAGGATCCCGGCACTGTGAAAGTGTGATGTTTCTTGGTGGTATCTGGGATCCCGGCACTGTAAAAGTGTCATGTTTCTGGTTGGTATCTTGGATCCTGGCGCTGTGAAAGTGTCATGTTTCTAGGTGGTATCTAGGATCCTGGCTCTGTGAAAGTGTCATGTTTCAGACAGTGTGGAGAACGCATAAACTTAACTCTTTAGACACTAAACACGTCTATAATCGGTTTTAAAGTGTTTTAGTAGTAGGTTAAATCAGGTTTAGTAGGAATGAGTGTTTAAACATGACGATTTGAAAATTCCTGGTCACAAACTAAACAAACAATATTTTTCACCCTCTTGAACCGCAAAGACAAAGGAGCCTACTTTAAGTCGCTCTTGGTTCTCACTCCATGGAAGTTCCGGGAACCTGAAAGAAGCCTGCTTTCAGGTTCTCTTGGCAAGATATCTAGGTAATCGTCATAACTGATTGATGATGTGTGACCTACTACAGTAGACTCTCACCTTCCGGTCAGATCACCAATGCGGTCAGATCGTCATTACGGTCGATTTTTTTCGGCCCGAATTCAGTCTCAGTCAAAGCCATATCAAAGGCGATCAACAATGCGGTCAGACCACCATTTCGGACTACGGTCAAATTTTTGTGGCAAAATGGCAAGTTCACTCTCGTCATTGCGGTCAAATGAGTATTTTCAATATATCGTTATGACCATTTTGAGAGGGGATTTTTATATTGAAAAGCTGTCACCTATGCTTTCCACACATGTACAATGCGTACATAACAAACATGGCAAATAACTTCTTTATCATTTGGTGACGATAACATCAAATCACACATTGCTATATGGGAAATAATATAAATTTTTTCTACATTGAAATATACAATTGTTCCGTTAGTTATATAGAAGTTTAAGGGTTAATTGTTTGTTGATAAAGGGCCCCGCTCCTTCTGGCCATACACTGTTTGCGTGCTGTAGGAGCTATTTTATTTCATGCGTATGCAAGCACAATACAATTAAAAAAAAAAAAATATGACAAGGCGATATTAACCGACAAATAATGCAATAGTGATTATTTTTAAAATTATTTGTTATTTAAAAAAAATTATCTGCGTTACTTCTGTAGAAGTGTAAGGGTTAAACTTTGTAACTTTGTTGATAAAGCGTCCGGTTACTTTTGGCCATACACTGTCTGCGTGCTGCAGTAACCATTTTATTTCAAGCTCTAATTATCTGGTATTGTCAATAAGCATAATTAACATGTTAGATAATACAAGCACAACACAATTTTAAAAATAAATTTATGACAAGGTGGTATTAACCGACACATAATGCAAAAGTGATTATTTTAAAAATTATATGTTATTTTCAGAAGCTGACTGCGTTAGGTGTATAGCAGATTAATTTTTATAAAGCGTCTGGCGACAGCAGATAGTGTTGATGCAGTGCTGAGGTAATGATGGACCGTCATCGCAGACAGTTGGCCAACAATAAAACAGCGTTGGTTCAACCACCCATGATAATAAAGACCGTCTTAAATAATAATTAAAGACTTAGGAATATCGTAATTATACAACTCAAAACTTTGCATTAAAGATAGTGTCTATATAGATTTTACAATTCACTAAATTTGTTAAGTAATTATCATTACATGTTAAGTTTTAATATAAATAATAGACGTATAATTTTTTTATATCAGGACTTGAGGGTTAATGATCCGGTTCGCACCTGTCGCGACTCGTCGGCAGTGAGATGACACGTATTAACACCTAACTCTAGTACAGACACTTTGAACAATGCGAATAAGTAGACAATGGTCAGATGGTAGGGCAGTTGGCTTCTTATCGAAACGCTTCTTTGAACTTGCATTCCCATCTACCGTTCATGATTAGCTCTATAACCTGGAGTAATTTTTTAACTCCACGAACATGACATCTCAACTCGGAGTAGCTACTTCATCACGGTGACAAATAAACATCGGGAAGCCATGAACAGGGCTCACGGGTCAATTTAAGATTACGCTTTTCAAAGTGAGAAATCATTCAATCATTATTTTTTAGGCTGCACATAACAATACTTTAATCATGTCTGCGCGTAAGCGTACAGAACTTACCCTAAAGGATGCAAATCTCATCGTCAACTAGCTGTAGAGTCTGATGATGATGATACAAGTGACAGTATGTCAGTGATTAAAAAATACTCATTACATGAGACTTTGGCAGCGGTTTCTGTCCTCAAAGACATTGCAGCAGAATGTTGCCTAGATGACATTCCACATTCTATGTTCAATATCAAGGATACATTACAAGACTCTCATGTGACAATAAAATCCACCGGCCAACAATCCTCCATCAATTCTTTTTTTAAACTGCAGTAAGCTGTTCTGTGGCAATTATTTTGAAAAAGCTGTTTTCATTAAAATACTTATTTTATTTAATTATGCATAGTTATATAATCTATTTAACTTTGTACTAAATAAAAACACTGTTTTTCTAAACAGCTGCAATAAACTTCGAAAATACTTGCTATTGTTAGTATTTATTTCATTATTTGGAGCATATCTACATAATTGATTTGATATCAAATAGCAGGACGCCACGTGGTATTTATTGCCTGATCACTAATGCGGTCGGACCGCCATTACGGAAAAACAATTCTGGCCTGTACTTGACCGCATTGGCG
>OZ024908.1:74610504-74730583 GCA_964017125.1 Flabesymbios commensalis | reverse complement strand
ATAATAATAATAATAATAATAATAATAATAATAATAATAATAATAATAATAATAATAATAATAATAATAATAATAATAATAATAATAATAATAATAATAATAATATAATAATAATAATGATAATGATAATGATAATGATAATGAAATGATAATGAATATAATGATAATAATAATAATAATAATAATAATAATAATAATAATAATAATAATAATAATAATAATAATAATAATAATAATAATAATAATAATAATAATAATAATAATAATAATAATAATAATAATAATAATAATAATAATAATAATAATAATAATAATAATAATAATAATAATAATAATAATAATAATAATAATAATAATAATAAACTTTATTTATATAGGGCAGACCATTTAGTACATCGTACTGATTTGCAATGGGCCCTCTTTATAACAATTGTAGTTTTATTATAGCATTCATATCATGATTGTGATCGAGCGTACAGCACAAAATAAAATAGCGGATAACGAATAATGATCAGTGAGACTATGGCACGCGAGACGCGAAGGAGGTCCCTCTGGTTAGAAAGTATCTGTGAAAGCTGCCGTCCAGGATTCGAACAAAATATAGACAACGTTCCACACGAAATTTGTTTGATGGCATGCGAGACGTGGAGGAGGTAACTCTGGTTCGAACGTTTCAGCGAGCGCCGCCGTCTAAGATTCGAACCAGATATAGACAGCGCTCCACACATAATTTAATCACAAATTTGCCAATTATGCCCCATGGATATCACAACGTGAAAGGGGCCAATCTGGTTCGAGCGTATCAGCGAAAGCTGCCGTCCAAGATTCGAACCAGATAGATAACGTTTCACACCTAATGTTCAGTGAAAACCATTACGATTAGGTTTTAGAAAAATGTTGTTGTACATATATAGCTGTTTGAAATTGGTTAGACATTTAGGGTTTCGAATATGAGGTGGTATGTTATTCCATTTTTGGATTAGAACACGGTCGATGTGTTAAATATTTTTATATCATGTTTTTGAAATTTGCATAGAATGAAAAAGAAAATAATGAAGGAGATCAATTAATAATAAGAAACATGCTTTTCTAACTTTAGACATCATTTGGGAAACAAACTATTACCATAACCCCCTCCCTCTTCCCCAGCTACGTATTGCTTGCGTCACCACTCAGAAAAATAAAGCACCGTGACCAACAAAACCAGATTCGCTATCTTGACACTCACACATTGAGCTACCGCGTGACCCCCGTAAGAACAAGAATATAGCACTTGACATATATCACGCTAACCTGACGCTTAACCCTTACTACTGATTTTTTTTTTAAATGAACCCACGTTTTTTTAAATTTGAAATCATCATAAATGTTTTAGTTAGCTTTTTCCCCCTCTAGTTTTAAATTACCCCTCAATTTTATCTGTTTACTTTCAATGATAACAATAAATTTTATTTCACATTTTCATCACATGACATTGGGACATTTCTTATAGACACTTTAATCTGTATAAGTATAACCCTCTGATCTCTAGGGCAACTAACGGAAAAAATATGTTGACAAAAGGTTTAAAATCACTTAAATCTTCATATAACGTTTTAATCTCTATGTCAACTAACGAGAAAAAATTGTTATCGGGAGGTCTCGAAACACTTTAATCTTCATATAACCCTTTGACCCCTACGGAAACTAACGTAAAAAAACTATTTGTGCGAGGTCTTGTAAGCCTTGAATCTCCATGTAACAATTTTATTTCTATGGCAACTAACAAAAAAATGTTATTAGCACGATGTCTGGAAGCTCTTTAATCTCCATATGACCTTATAATCCTTGGGGTCAACTGACGAAATAAAATAGTCTCGCGCTGTCATTATTATCTATCAAGTTATCTAGATTGCATATGTAACCTTTGTCATGTTTCCTCCTGTTTCAAAGACTGGTGCCACCGTTTATTTCGTCGGACTATAATTATTTCTAGTGATAAAATAACAACAAATTGAGCTTGAGGGGTTAATGCAGATAACGAGGGTCTTTAATTTTTAAATGTTTGACTTTGCAGTCCTCCTTAATGGAAGGGATGATGCTGAGCAGCCGACCAGACGCTCAGTTGGCTCTTGAAAGCTGCTATTGATCTGGATTCAATAGCAGCTGGTGGAAGATGATTCCAATCGGGTATGGTTTTGTACAAAAAATAATGGGCGGGGGCCCTAGGGTAGTGGTTAGCACCGCTGCCTTTCACGCCAGAGTCCGGGGTTCGGTTCCCGGTCTCGGCGGTTTGAAAGAAACAAAATTGTTTCTTCCCCATCCACGTGTGAAAGTTAGTATTGTGGGGAGCCTCCGTGACCGAGAGGTAGCGTGCTCGGCCTCAGACCGCCAGGGCTCGAATTTCGAATCCTGTGTCTGGAGGACAGTGTCATCTCAATCATCTCACCATCCTCAGGAGGTTCTCCTGGCCCAGTTTAGCCTATATGTGCACAAAGGTGGCCTAAAGCCCGATTCATTTCATTTTCATTTACAAAAAATAATTTTGTCCCAGCGTGGTGTTAGCTCTAATATGTTTGAATGATTTTTTATGTCCACCACGAGTTCTTTCGTCTGCTGGGGTTAAAACTTCACTGACAGGTACAGCATTAATCCTTTTACAATTCTGTTCAGCCTGAAGTTCTTTCTTCTAGTTTGTAAGTCAGTCCAGCCTAGATCTTGGATAAGAGCTGTTACACTTGATTTACGCTGGTAGTTGCTTGTTACGAAACGTGCAGGATCTCTTTAAACATTGTTTAATTTATCAATGTCACCTTGCCTGTATGGATCCCATACAGGACAAGAGTATTCCAAAAGTGACCGAACCTTTGAAAAATATGCAATCTCTTTCAATTTTGAGGGACATCCCTTTAAATTCCGCCTCAGGAAACCCAGTGTGGAATTAGCCTTACTCGCAATTTTGAAGATGTGATCCCCCCATTCCAGGTTCTCACTGATCCTGACTCCCAAGTAAGGTGAATTTGTTACTTGTCCGAGTGTGACCCCTTTGAGCTTGTAGTCTGAGGCTCTTTAGCCCTCTTTAGCCCGGGGTCTTTTCACGGGGTCTCTTCACTCGTAGGACAGAACATTTGAATGGGTTGAATTTCATCCCCCAAATGTTGCCCAGCGCTCCAACTTTGTTAAGTCCTCTTGTAGCTTTTTTGATCGTCCTTAGATTTTATGGGCCGATAAAGGAGGCAGTCGTCAGCAAGAGTCGAACATCAGATGAGAACGAGGATGGGAGGTCATTAATATAGCATAGAAATAAGATCGGGCCAAATACTGTACCCTGTGGTACACCAGAACCTACATAAGCAGTGTCGGAAAAGCTACCATCTACCACTACTTCTTGTGTCCGAGTGGTGAGAAAATTTTGAATCCAAAGTAGTGTAGGTCCCCTAATTCCGTAATGATCAAGTTTGTGTAGTAAACGTTGGTGGGGAGCTACATCGAAAGCCTTACTAAAATCTAAAACAATTAAAACGGTTTGAATTTTGTCCTCGTAATTTTGAACCAGATCTTCAGTGGTCAGTAGTAATTGGCTTTCACAGGAGTGCTCTGTACGGAAACCGTGTTGCACAGAAGTTACAATTTTGGGTCATGATGTTCTTGCAAATAATGTGTTTGAGCAATTTAACACAAACACATGTCAAAGAGATCGGCCTGTAGTTAGAAGCAGTATGCCGATCTCCCTGTTTGAAAACAGGGGCTACATAAGCCTCGACCCATTCATCGGGTAATTTCCCGGTCCGAATAGAGTGTTCGAAAATATTTGTCAAAAAAGGAGATATCTGTTTGGCAGCATTTTTGAGGAGTAAATTTGAGAGCTCATCAGGTCCGGGTGCTTTATCGACGTTCAGTTTACTCAATAATTCAGTTATACCAGATTGTGTAATTTTAATATTATCCATGGGAGTTGTTGGTGGTCCATCTCATTTAGGCATATTAGTGGTGTCCTCATCAGTAAATACAGAGCAAAACTGTTGGTTGAGGATTTCGACCTTGCGCCTGTTGTCTGAATGCAGTTGGCCATCATGCAATAAAGGAGAGACACCACACCTATCTTTGCGCTGTGATTTTATATAGCGCCAGAAAGGCTTTGAATATTTAGTTTCCAGAGATGCTAAAAGTTTGTCGTTAATAAAGGACCAACGGGCATGTCTAAGGTTTCGCTGCGTGTCCCGTTTCTATAATTTATATTTTGCCCAAAGGTCAGGTCTTTTTGAAGTTTTCGCTCTGTTATAAAGTCTTGCCTTTTTTCGAATAGCCTTGCGGAGCGATTTATTAAGCCAGGCCATGTTCTGTCGTTTAGATGTTAATTTTGTTGGTACAAATTTATTCAGGCAGTTCATCAAGATAGACTGTAACCTCAACCGTTTTTCATTTACCGAATTATTAAGGCTGTCTTTAGAAAAGGAGGCCCAATGTTTCCTAATTTCTTGCATGATGTTTTCCCAACTTGCTTTTTTGAACTGACGCACTGGGCGAGCGGTTGAACGTCGATACGGGGGGTTGATGATGGCTTCTGTCAGTACTGCACAGTGGTCCGCAATTTCGGGTAGGCTGCGGGATGATTTTATTAATCCTGGTTTATTAGTTATACAAAGGTCTAGAATGTTTTTGTCTCTGGTGGGTTCTTTTTGTACTTGGGTCAAGGCATGATCATCCAGGCTAGACAACAGATGTTCGAACTGCCCCTTGTTGGTGGCTGAGGGCAAAACTAGACTATTTTCCCAGTTTATGTCCGGAAGAATAAAGTCTCCACCAACAAGGATGGTTTGGTTTGAATTTTTTAGAAGAAGATCTAACGATCTGCTAAATTCTTCCATTTTTTTTATTTTTGAGCCAGGAGTTCAATAAAAGGATCCGAGAATTAAGGATTTTGATTTTCAAAGTGGACTTTCGCCCATAAAAGTTCCGTGTCTGTAACAGTATCAGGGAGGAGAGATACGTCATAATTTTCTTTGACAGCGATAAACACTCCTCCCCCCTGAGTTGATGTAATTCTGTCTCTCCGGAAAATCTTATAACCAGGAGGAAAAATTTCGTTTGTGGAAACACTTTTGTCAAGCCAGGATTCCGTGCCAAGAATACAGTCGGGTTGGAAGTAGTCGACAGATGATCGGGAAGCTTCGACAATGCCCCGTAGACTTTGACAATTTAGAATAAGGGTTTTCCAGTTTTTAATTTTCTTTGAAAGTCTGCGGTCGATAATTGGGCTACTGTGGAGCACTGGTTCGAAGGCAGAAATTGGCGATTTAATTTCCATGCTTTCAAAAAGATCTAATGAATGAAAAAAAAATTGCTGTTTCTATTTGAAAACTATGGAAGAGATTTCGTTCATAATTTGGGTTGTCACAATTACAGCAAATCCAGGATACGTTCGTGGTCGAGAAGGCTCTGAAGGTGTGCGAACCCATGTCCACACAATTTTTGTGGAACCACAGGTCACAGGTGTCACAGAAAATTCCACATTGGTCTCATGTGACAGGTAGGTCGCAGCAGCCACAGGGGAAAATAGATGAATTTTGATTTCCAGGACTTGAAGGACCTGGATTTAATTCTACTTGGCCGGATAGTAAAATGAGGAGAAAACAAACACCGAAATCTAATTTAGGGGGCTAATGACGATTGCCAAACGCGAGGGTTGATTTTTTACTTTCCTCGTATCTAGAAGGAGGTGAACATGAGTGGCCGGTTTATCAAAAATAATTCACGGTGTCATCAAAATGTCATGTTCACCACAGTTAAAAAGAATTTTGTGGAAGCTGTTCTCCCTTCCTTCTGCCTCGTCTCCAATCCGGGAGAGGACTAAACTGGTCAAGATAGCGGCCAAGAAACATTTGAAAATGGCAAAGTAAAAAGCATGATCAGGCGGGAAAGGCTGGGAGCCCATGCCAGAGCCTTGGTGTTTGTTTTTTGTGAAGGCTCTGTTTATTTCATGGACGCGGCCATTTTGGCCGGAAGCTCTGGTTACGTGATCTTTGCGTGATCTCGACGGTGCCATTTTCGATTTCGGATTTTGTCTTGATTATCGCTCACTGTCAGTGTTGTGAACCTAGAATAACATTTAAAAAATGTTAATTTAAATGAATTTGTATTGTCCGCTTAAGTGTTACTTATCTGATGGTATTAATTGCGGAAAGTCGGTTTTTCAATTTAGCGACATAATTTAGAATTTTGTTGAGCCAATTTCGCAGCGTCCAGTCGGTTTCGCTCAGCTGGACCTGTCCCAGCAAACGGGGGCATTCACCAAATGCTGTTTTAATGTTGGGTCAGCGTCGAAGACGGTGGGCCAGCATAGAAACAACATTGGGTGAATGCCCCGAGTTTGCTGGGGTGTTTATGGGTTAATGCAGATGACCAGGGATAGTAATAGGTTAATGTGGGAGATAAGGGAGCTTAAGGGATCTAATGCAGATGATATACGCATAGGCGCCTATCTTGCCCGCATTCTTACAACGTACGCAATGCCAGCCACCACAACCACATTTCCGGCGCATAAAAAAAATCAAACGTAGCGTTAGACCCCGAGCTAGACCCATAATCGGACAAATTTTTGCAATAATCATAACATTATTTATATGCCTAGACTATAGTAGATGATAAATATGCTGCAGTCTGCTAGATTTTGATTGCGTTTTTGTACAGATAAATTTGAACTATTTTTAATTTACAGCAGTTTGGTCGTTTTGCTTCACTGAACCATAATATATACATGGCGTCGCCCCACTCTTATGAACGTTGACCACGTTGCGCATGTGGTTGGGCCTACCATGTGTATTCAGCGAATCATCTACTTAGTCTAGGTCTAACGGTACTTAAAAAGTCAGTAATAATTGTATTTGGTGTCCAGGCCTTAGACATGGTAAGGGAAAAAAAAAGATTTTTCTGGTTTCAAAATACTATGGGGGGTACTTTGAAACTAGTTTCAACGTAACAAGCCCCCCCTGAAACTAGGGGAGGTAACTTGAAACTGGCCTTGTTCTAGTTTCAGCTTACCTTCAACGTATCCCCGGTGAGCTGAAACTAGTCACCGGGATTGACTTTACACGCCAAAATATGAATTTCCCTAGATGTCCATAGACGGCTCGTTCTGATGGTGGACACGATTAGTCGTGCGACTAAAAAGCCTGTCCAGTTAAGCGTCATCCCGCTTAGGCGTGACCTATATAATATGTATGGAAAGTGGAGGTTGATATTACTTGTCATCAACTAAACTAAGGCGTGTTAAAAGAATCTAACCAAAATAAGATTGTATAGTGAATATAGCAATATAATATTGTCATTATAATCAAATAAAATAGAAATAGTACAATAACAATAGGAGAATGTATATTGAAATTATGCACCGTAGAATGGGGTGAATAGGAGCGATTTTGGCATTTCAATGTGTGTGTAGTGGTGCCTATTATTTTTTACCAATTTTTTTTCGGGGTATTTATGTCCATACACATGATGTACCTTATGGTGGCATATTAAAAAAAAAACAATAACAGTTGTTCGTTTTTTTTTCTTTAAACTGCGCGTTCCTTTTCACCCCCGAAATGGGGTGAATCGGAATATCAACCATATGGCTACCACAGGTCCTTGTGACCCCAATAGGGGTGAATAGGAACAACAAGTGAATTTAAAAAAAATATACAGATCATTTCCCATCAAAATATGGAAACAAAATCTACTTAAAAAAATACCATTTTCAAAATAATAAAATGGGGTGAATAGGAACGGCGGGGTTATTGAGGTGTGTATTGTACCAAAGAAACTACAAGTAGTCACATTTTCTCATTTTTGGATAATCACCCAACTATGTGTGGCCTTCTCCAGAAAAAATTTAACCTATGTGAGAAAATTACGGTTGCCATAGCAATAAAACAAATTGTTCCTATTCACCCCGTTTTTCTTTGAAAAATCAACAGAAACACACAAAAAATTTTTTTTTTTAGAATAATTGTACAATTAACATAAAACCTTCTGAATAATATATCTAATATATTGATTGATTGCCAGGTGTATTATAGTTGATTTTATTTCACTAGGTGGTACCTGTAGGGTCAAAGTTTTGACCACCTCTCAATTTTCAACTTTTATCGACAATTTTTTTAGTCGCTATGGCAACTGTTATTTTTTCACAAAGGTTTAAATTTTTCTGTGGAAGGACATACATAGTTTGGTGATTATTCAAAAATGAGAATATGTGCCTACTTGGATCATAGAAGTGTTATAACACAACTGGAAGCCACGTGTGAAGTGATGTGTGACAGGTGCGAAGGGCTTGGATGTTATTACTGCGACCGATTTTAAACACTTTAATATGTGCTAATGTAATTGAGCACACACCTTAAAAATATAATTTATAGCGAAAAACGCGAAATTAAATGAAAATGGTTTATACCAAACTGTAGCACGTTTGCATAATATTTGCTACCGCGTTCTCCATAACAGACAATATGTCAGGTTTAAATTATTAATCAATTGATGTAACAACACGCGGAAGACATGTGTGAATGATGTGAAAGTAATTTTTATCCCTAATGTGACCTCGCTGAAAATGCTAATTTCTCAAACAGTTCAGCTGTTGACTAGCCGCTGTATTTATTATATTATTTTTTAACAATTATCACGTCAAATATTCTGGCATTGATGTTCTAAAACTCTTTTTTGCCTTTTCATTTAATAAATACAATTTCAAATGATTAATCCGGATAAGCACGATTATAATAATTTGAATCTGTTTTATTAGCATGCTTAACATGTTCAATCACTTTTATTGGAAATGGAATAACTGTTTAAACATCAAGATTTGGAAATGTTCGGTTTCAAATTAAACAAATATGGGTAATATTTAAAATAGTTAATTTTGCGCTTTAAGGGTCAATATGTTTATGAAAGTCACACATTTTCTTACTGTCTAGTGTCAAATGATTTTAATTTTCAAACGAAGTTCATATATATTTCTATATATTATTCCATATTATCATTTTTTTCAATAGTGTATTATCAATATTATCAAGATAAACGATTTTGTTTTCTATGTAGGGGTACAGCTCCTCAGATAGTATCATATTTTTCATGTGTACCAGTGGGAGTGAATGTCAAATCCATGCTTTAAAGTCGCTTTCAGACCTTACAAAATGCTTTGAAATAGCTCTAAACAAATAAACAAATACTCACTCACCCACCCACCCACCCACCCACCCACTCACTCACTCACTCACTCACTCACTCACTCACTCACTCACTCACTCACTCACTCACTCACTCACTCACTCACTCACTCACTCACTCACTCACTCACTCACTCACTCACTCACTCACTCACTCACTCACTCACTCACTCACTCACCCACTCACCCACTCACCCACTCACCCACTCACCCACTCACCCACTCACCCACTCACCCACTCACTCACTCACTCACTCACTCACTCACTCACTCACTCACTCACTCACTCACTCACTCACTCACTCACTATAGGGTACGCCTGATCGGGATGACACCTAGTCGCAATGGCCTCGCCTAATTGGGAAACGCCTGATAGGGATGCCACCGGTAGAATACCACAGTTACAACACAACAAACACTCCAGTGAAATGGGTGTGTCCAGTCAGTCTGAGAGTGTAAAGGGGGGGGGGAGCTCATACACTTGTATCAGGGACATGTGAAAAACACTCCACAGCATTGCGTCGTGATGTCAACAGCCGTCTAGAAATTTTGAGAACGATCATCGGTCAGTGATGCTATAGGGCTTGTCCTGGTGCCAAATGTAAATACTCGAACGAATCAGCTTTATGCTGGTTAAATGTTTATTACATTTAGCCTACCATAAACTTTTGAATGCGCTTCGAATGTTTATCTTGTTCCTGGTTTAATTTATCCATTTCTTTTTATTTGATTCCAGAGTTTACAGCGTTACTTGTTTAACATACTTAAGGACATAAAACATATCCCCCCCCCCGCCGGAGTTAAACTGAGTGAGTAGTGCAGTTGTTTTCTGGGAAACGTTTGCAAAGATGATTCATTATGCTTGTAGTAATTCCCTAATCAAACACAAACATATACAGGAATGACGTACTGGACTTCATTTCTATGTACTCAATATTACAATACAAGTAAGTAAGCATTTAGGCCTACTATTGGTTGTCTGCTAATTGCATAATCTGCATTCAATCAGCATGGAGTGATTCAGAATGGTAGATTTGATAAATGGATTGCTAATTGATGTCACTTTTTAACTTTAACGTGTTTGAAATCTGGTATTTACTTTGCTAATTGAAATTCAAAACGAATGTAATCGTGACCGGCGGGCTTAAGAGAAAATATATTTCAAATGTGTTGAATCGGCGGTTCAGGGTGTACCGCATTGGCCCTTTTTTAAGGCTTTATTCAAGTTATTTTTCAGGTCGAGCTTATATGACATTGCTTTTGAGAAATGTGATCAGCTGATCATAGCTGGATGAGCTGCACCCATTTAGTGATGTGAGCCACTTATAAGAGAAGGTCGTACCAGGAGCGTGACAGCGCGTGACAAAGAAGGCTGTCATTGTGTCGAGTGATCCCTGTGTGAAGAGTCCCCACTGAGTTAAATACTGACACTCTGCTCTCTGGAAGGATCCACCCTTTCATATTCAAGGGGACGATATAGTCCAACAACACCAACAAATTAATTAAGAAATATACTACCCTGCAACGCCGAGAGGCAGTATCTGATTACAATCGAGCCTCTTTATAACGAACACGCTTAAAGCGAATTTTGGGGTATAACGAAGTATTTATCTGGAACAGTTCGTTTTTCATAGGATTACATATATTTAAATTTTGCATATTGCGACTGCGGTTACTGCGAAATTCGTTTATTACAAACCACTTTTTATCCCTAAAATCACATTTTCACCCTCTTATTACGAGTTAACCCTTTAAACGCGGCCCCGAGTATATTTGGTGGCAAAAGCTGTCTCCCTGTCGCGCCCCCCCCCCCAGTATACTCGGGTGTCGTGAGTGTTTTTAAATATTTGTGTCTGTAAAATCATTGTGGGCCGGTAATCATGGGGGTAGCCTTGTTTTTGCTGATAAAAGTTTATTTCCCTTTTGATTGTGCATGGAGAGCACCCCATAATATTTTCTGGGCCGATGTAGAGCTGTCATTCCAGAAGGATTCTTTTGAAACGAAAAATTCAAAATGGTCGCCATAAAATCAATAAAATTATCATAACTTGATTTTTTCATCAAACCATCTATTTTTGTTATCAAAGAATACAATAAAACAAACCATACCTTCCTTTCGTATCATCATCATGAATAATACTTAGATGACAGATATCGCAGCAGTGCGGATTGCATGGCTGCACACCTAATCAGTACGCATTACCTAATCATTACCTAATCATTACATCATCACCCATAAACTGATAAACCTGACATTTTACATGACCTTGACATAACCTTCACGTTTATTTTGGGTGGCATACATGCAGTAAAGCACAACCTCAACCCATGTCAACCTTCATATCCAAATATGTATCAATCTTTTGCAATGGAAGCCCAAGCTGATTCTACACGCTGCTACATAATAGTAATTTTGCTTGTTCAATTGAGCCTTGGGGAGTGGGTTTGTAATAAGGGAAACATATGGGCATTACCCCTCCCAATATCAGCACTGCCATAGATTTCCTAAAAATGTGTGCTGAAATGATACCTGACCAAGTATGTGTCACCATCAGTTATTTCTAATAGGTGACTGCACCACTAAACAGCTTGAAATTGATAAAAAGGTGTATTTTAAATATTTTTGGCGAGTTTGACCTTGAAATGACCTTGCTGTGACCCTGACATCACCTTGGTGTTATCCATTAGCAAACCACAACTCGTTCTCATGTTATTATTTGCTCATAAGCTAAGATCCTGCTGGTGTCTTCATACAAATGTGACATTACAAAATATTCTGATTTTTTTTAACCCCCCCTCCCCAGGAATTCAGCGGTGGGAATGCAAGTGTGAACAGGAAATCAGCGTAAAAAGGGTTTTACAAAAATGCAACCGGAAAATGAATAAACTTATAAAGCGAATTTTGATATCACGAAGTATTTTTCCTAGTCCCTGGTACTTTGTTATAACGATCGGTCAGATTGTTTGATTTTCTGTGACAATAAATTATTGAACTCTTATTGAACTATTAAACCACGAGCCTGGCATACGAAACGGACCACGAGCCTCACATACGAAACGGACCACGAGCCTCACATACGAAACGGACCACGAGGCTGGCATACGAACGGGACAACGAGCCTCACATACCAACGGGACCACGAGCCTGAAATACAGAACGGACCACGAGCCTCACATAAGAACGAGACCACGAGCCTCATATACGAAACGGACCACGAACCTGACATACGAAACGGACCACGAGCCTCACATACGAAACGGACCACGAGGCTGACATACGAACGGGACAACGAGCCTGACATACGAAAGGGACCACGAGCCTGAAATACAGAACGGACCACGAGCCTCACATAAGAACGAGACCACGAGCCTCATATACAAAACGGACCACGAACCTGACATACGAACGGGACCACGAGCCTGACATACGTAACTGACCACGAGCCTAATAAGCGAAACGGACCACGGGGCTGAAATACGAACGGGACCACGAGCCTGACATACGAAACGGACCACGAGCATGAGATACAAACAGGAATAAGAGCCTGACATACGAACGGGACCACAAGCCTGACATACGAACGAGACCACGAGCCGAACATACGAGACGGACCACGAGCCTGACATACGAACGGGACCACGAACCTGACATACGAACGGACAACGAGCCGAACATACGAGACGGACCACGAGCCTGAAATACGAAACAGACCACGAGCCTGAGATACAAACGGGACCACGAGCCTGACATATGAAACGGACCACGAGCCGGACATACGAAACGGACCACGGGGCTGACATACTAAACGAACCACGAGCCGAAAATACGAGACGGACCACGAGCCTGACATACGAACGGGACCACAAACCTGACATACGAACGGACCACGAGCCGAACATACGAGACGGACCACGAGCCGGACATACGAGACGGACCGCGAGGCTGACATACGAACGGGACCACGAATCTGACATACGAACGGACCACCAACCGAACATACGAGACGGACCACGAGCCTGCCATACGAGACAGACCACGAGCCGGACATACGAAACGGACCACGGGGCTGACATACCAAACGGACCACGAGCCGAACATACGAGACGGACCACGAGCCTGACATACGAAACGGACCACGAGCCGGACATACGAAACGGACCACGGGGCTGACATACTAAACGGACCACGAGCCGAACATACGAGACGGACCACGAGCCTGACATACGAGCGGACCACGAACCTGACATACGAACGGACCACGAGCCGAACATACGAGACGGACCACGAGCCGGACAAACGAAACGGACCGCGAGCCTGACATACGAACGGGACCACGAGCCTGACATACGAAACTGACCACGAGCCTGACATACGAACGGGAACACGAGCCTGACATACGAACGGGACCACGAACCTGAAATACAAAAGGGACCACGAGCCTGACATATGAAACGGACGACGAGCCTGACATACGAGACGGACCACGAGCCTGACATACGAAACGGACCACGAGCCTGACATACTAAACGGATCACGAGGCCGACATACGAAACGGACCACGAACCTGACATACAAAAGGAACCACGAGCCTGACATATGAAACGGACGACGAGCCTGACATACGAGCGAGACCACGAGCCTCACATACGAGACGGACCACGAGCCTCACATACGAAACGGACCACGAGCCTCACATACGAAACGGACCACGAGACTGACATACAAATGAAATGAAATGAAATGAATCGGGCTTTAGGCCACCTTTGTGCACATATAGGCTAAACTGGGCCAGGAGAACCTCCTGAGGATGGTGAGATGATTGAGATGACACTGTCCTCCAGACACAGGATTCGAAATTCGAGCCCTGGCGGTCTGAGGCCGAGTACGCTACCTCTCGGTCACGGAGGCTCCCCACAATACTAACTTTCACACGTGGATGGGGAAGAAACAATTTTGTTTCTTTCAAACCGCCGAGACCGGGAACCGAACCCCGGACTCTGGCGTGAAAGGCAGCGGTGCTAACCACTACCCTAGGGCCCCCGCCCTACTGACATACAAAAGGGACCACGAGCCTGACATATGAAACGGACCACGAGCTTGACATACTAAACGGATCACGAGGCCGACATACGAAACGGCCACGAACCTGACATACAAAAGGAACCACGAGCCTGACATATGAAACGGACGACGAGCCTGACATACGAGCGAGACCACGAGCCTCACATACGAGACGGACCACGAGCCTCACATACGAAACGGACCACGAGCCTCACATACGAAACGGACCACGAGACTGACATACAAAAGGGACCACGAGCCTGACATATGAAACGGACCACGAGCCTCACATACTAAACGGACCACGAGCCTCACATACGAGACGGACCACGAGCCTCACATACGAAACGGACCACGAGACTGACATACAAAAGGGACCACGAGCCTGACATACGAAACGGACCACGAGCCTCACATACGAAACGGACCACGAGACTGACATACAAAAGGGACCACGAGCCTGACATATGAAACGGACCACGAGCCTCACATACGAAACGGACCACGAGCCTCACATACGAGACGGACCACGAGCCTCACATACGAAACGGACCACGAGACTGACATACAAAAGGGACCACGAGCCTGACATACGAAACGGACCACGAGCCTCACATACGAAACGGACCACGAGCCTCACATACGAAACGGACCACGAGACTGACATACAAAAGGGACCACGAGCCTGACATATGAAACGGACCACGAGCCTCACATACGAAACGGACCACGAGCCTCACATACGAGACGGACCACGAGCCTCACATACGAAACGGACCACGAGACTGACATACAAAAGGGACCACGAGCCTGACATACGAAACGGACCACGAGCTTCACATACGAAACGGACCACGAGCCTCACATACAAAACGGACCACGAGACTGACATACAAAAGGGACCACGAGCCTGACATATGAAACGGACCACGAGACTGACATACGAAACGGACCACGAGACTGACATACGAACATACGTTTCTGAACGTGTTATGTATGTTGGATTATTCTCTTTTATAAAAAATATGATTTATTATATAAATATCAGTTCGGTTTCAGACAATGGTTTTGGTACAGATATAGCATTGGTTTTCTTAATTGCTGAGATTTTAAAAGCTCTAGATAAAGGTGAAATTGTACTCGGTGTTTTTATAGACCTCAGTAAGGCTTTCGATACTGTAAATCATACAATACTTTTGGATAAATTATATAAATACGGCAATAGATGTATGGCACATGTTTGGATTACAAATGATCTATACGACAGAAAACAATATGTATCTTTTAATAAGCTTGATTCGCCTTATGAGAAAGTTAATTGTGGAGTTCCACAAGGATCTATTTTAGGTCCCTTGTTATTCCCTATGTACATAACTGATCTATGTAATGCATCCTCACTTTTGTTTTCTTTACTTCACGCTGACGATACAAATATGCTCCCCCCAGGTAAAAATATAGAATTTAATTTGTTTAATGAATACGGAATTAAAAAAATTATAGTTTCGCTAAATGCCAAAAAGTTATCTCTTAATGTTGAAAAACCCCATTTTATCATATTTAGTTTTTCCAATAAGCGAATAGTAAATACAAAATAATAGATAATTAACCAGTTTCTCGAGTTTCATATACTTTTTTTTAGGTGTTATTATTGATGAGAAATTAAACTGGCCTGAGCATGTAAATAATTTAAAAATAAAACTTGCCAAAGGGTCTGGAATTATTAGAAAGTGTAGAATTTGTTTTAGTATTGATACATTATTAACTCTCTATTATAGTTTTATTTACCCGTATATTACATATTGCTTAGAGGTCTGGGGGGGGGGGGGAGTTAACGAATGAGAGAAATCCTAATTCCATTTTCATATTACAGAAACGCATTTTTAGAATTATTAAATCGTTTCCATTTGGAACACATACGTCACCTTATTTTGAGGGGTTGAATATTTTAAATATATTTCAACTTTGTAAATATAAGGTAATAGTATTTAAAACAGTATCTAAAACAATATATAATAACAATTTAATTATAATTTTATAATATTCCGGGTGTATTATCATGGTTATTGTCCATGTCTGTTATCACATCTTCATATTTATATTTTCGAAAGAATAAAAAACTGAGTATGTTTTTCTGTTTGTTATAATGCGTTTAATTGAATTATATTTCCAACGTATTAATAATATTGTTAATAACGTTAGTTACGACTGTGTCTAATCATTATTATATTGTCAATATTGTCGGCTATTTGTCATTACTTTATTGAGTTTTTTAGAGATCGGGAAAATATCATGAATATATGCTTATATGTTATTTTGCACTTTGCACACATTTTTTTCAACAAAACCGGGTAATGTATTATTGTTTAATTTGCTGAAGACGCATATGCCACTGGGCGTCAGTTTCTTTTTGTCACTTAGGGGTTTTGTCAGGTTAAAAACATTTCAAAAATCCGAGAAAAACTCGGAAGTGGGTGGGTGGGTCAAATCTGAAATTTGATCTATGTTATTTGTCATAATTATTTGCTGGAATCTGTTTGATAGTGTCCATGTGGTGGTTGAAGAACGGCACAAAACTTATTATGACTGTACTATATGCAAAGTACATGTTTGTGGAGAGAATGCCACCAACGAGCACAGCTATATGTTTCTCCATTGCCTACGGGAACAACATCAAGTGAGCACTTGGAGTCATCTTCGGTCTATACATAAGGGAGAATATGGCTGCAAGATGGATAACAGTGGTGGGTCTAGGGGGGGGGGGGGTATTTTTGACAAATTATTTCAAAATTCCCCTAATTTGGTCTAAATATGCCTAAAAATTATGCTCCAAAATCCCCGGTGCCCGCCTTTTTTCAGATCCTGGATCCGCCCTTGATAATTACTTAGGTGTGCCAATACATAATGATAAGGTACAATGCGAGCGATCTTTTACATATTAGGTGTACATGTACATGATGCAAAACCAGAAAAAACCTTAGTTCCTTAGTCATCTTGTAGTTGTTCCTAGGAAGGCATCGCCTGCAGTATTCAAGAAGACGATAAGCGTAACCAATGTAACCGTTATTGTATAGGACTGAGCGAGCATGAACCACAAGTACTCAACGTCATTTCCACTTCAGTTTTACTATTTAATATGGGGGTTTCACTGTCTGAACTCTAATTTTAACAACAGCTCAAAAATGTTTTGTAGTTCAGTTATTGCATGCAATTAATTGAATTTCAATTATGTGTTGAAAGTAGTGTAATACCTTAACTTTCTTACTCTTGAACATTTGTGGCAATCATAGGCCTACGTATGCATTGTATACACAATATGTAGAATAGCCTACCATATTATTATTTTAAAACAGAGCAATGACAATACTTGTAATTGTCAATTTTCAATTCAATTCAAAGGTATTTATTGTCATTGGCAATACAATATGAAAACAAAACAATGTTATACAGATAAAATAATAAATAAAATATATCGCATCTAATGACAAAGAGGACAAAACACCCACTGGCGTATGCGCCCTCAAATGTTACATTTTCAAATTTGTAAAAAATAACAAGTGCAGAAGTGCATGATACAATCAAATAATGTACAATACATCAGAGGATATGATTTGTAACAAAATATTATACTTGATTCAAAAGAAATGTTTTTGACGCTCTTTTATAACATGTAGAACTGACATGAAAACATACTTTGCTTGAAAATTGATTCCATAAAATAACACCATAACCCCTGATGGGCCTTTGTGCGGCAGACGTCCTACATTTATGTGTGTGCAGTTAATTTTGCTGGCGTGCTACATGACTATGCATATCTACATTCCGAATATAATAATTATTAAACAATTCGGGTAGACAACCACGAATATAAATAATAAAATCTTCTGTTTGTATAATTGATAAATGGTTAATAATTTTAAATCTAAAAAGATTCAGTGTGAGCTCTGTGGGATGATGATTTCATTATCCTAACCACTCGTTTTTGCAATTTAAACAATGACAATAAATGGATATCAACAGCTCCTCCCCACACTTCTAAACAATAAGTTTGGTAAGGATAAAAAACTGTGGTACAAGGTTACTAATGTCGACAAATTTATATATATTTTTTTTGCATTATTTAATATTCCTGTACCTTTGGAAATTTTCATTTTTATAGATTTAATATGGTTTGCCCAGGACAGTTTTTACCAATTGAATTGTATCGTAATTATGTGTATTGTATAGAAAACTAGCTATGAACTATGAAGACGTTTTTTTCCACAAATTGATCCCCCGACAACAATTATGGTTTATTTAACGTTGCATTAAAATAGATAAATTGAAGTAAAAAATGGCGGCAATTTTAAATCTCACCCTTTATGACCTGATTTACGAAACAACTTCAAAAATGAACTCTGTGCCCTCAAATGAATCTAATTTGACGTATTACTTGACTGTTTTGTGACATATGACAAAAGTTTGAAAACCGTTTAATTAATGTGCTAGTCAATGAAAATCATGACGAAACAATATTTCCCCAGCTGCAAATCACAGCGAATTTGTTCACACCTTATCCAGGTCCATATATAAGATTTAAAACAAAAATAATGGCTGTTATGAACAATGTCCGGATCCATGTCAATTATTACTAGTCTACATTAGTTGTGCTGCTCTATCATAACAGCGAAATGTCTTTCATCACTATATGTCAATATAATTTTTAGCAGGATTTAATGCACTTGTATTTGAAAAAAAAAAAGTTATTTTTGATGTTGTCGTTCGAAACCGTCGCTTATTCGCCTCTTAATTGGCTGGTCACACTGTATACATGATATAGTAGGAGGAGATAATTAGAAGAGATCATTAAAATAAATGAATGAATAAATGAATGAATAAATGAATGAATGAATGAATGAATGAATGAATGAATGAATGAATAAATGATGAATGAATAAATTAATGAATTAATTAATGAATGGGGGTTTATGCCACCTATAGACTAAACTGGGCCAGGACGATCTCCCAAGGATGGTGAGATAACACTGCCCTCCAGATACATATTCGAAATTCGAACCCTGGTCAAAGCTAGTCGAGTTTAATTGTGTAAAATATCTTCCGTGTTAAGCATGGATGTATCAATTAAGCCTGATAGTCTAGTGTGTAAAGCCATAAAAATCACCGAGGTTCAACGAAATTGTTTCTTTTAGTTTTTCATTGAATTTGGGTCGGTTAATATGTCTAATATGAGTTAGAAGTTCACCAACTTCTGCGCATGAAAATTTGCCGATTTTTGCCTAAATCCATGAAGGCCGCCAAATCAAATAAAAAGAATATTTATGATCATATATTTTAAATTGATAGATAGTGAACATGTTAACTACATGTATGCCCACTGTATTTTGTATTAAAATTATGCTCCTTCGCACGAAGGATACATGGACCAAGTGCAATATTTTAAGCAGCAAAAGTTTTTTATTTGAGCTTTTATTTTTCAATAATTAAAGGTCAAGGGTCAATGTCAGAGTCATTTTTTAGCAAATAACGCCAGAGACAAGTGTAATACCTGTATTTTGTGTAATTTCAACTAGAAAATTGATTGTATAATGCTAAGGATTTAAGGTCATCTTCAATGTCAAAAGGAAAATTTCGTGGTCAAACTGTTCTAAATAAGATTGCTAACAAATCAGATTAGGAACAATTTTAATACTTCTTTTTGGCATGATTTCCCCTGGAAAATCTATTTCTGGTATTATTTTGAGGATTCGTGGTATTTTCAAAGTCAGAAGTTCAATTCCAAGGTCAAAAATATGATTTTTAACAAATACGTAAGTTGTTTTACAGCACTGCTCAGCTAGTATGGCCATTTAAATGACTTAGCGTTATATTTTGTGTAATAAAATAGGCCTATGATAAAGAGGTCAAACTGATGACAATGATGTTTGCACTAGAGGCATTCAGCTAAAAATGTTCCTGATAATATGACGGATGGTGCCTCTGGGACCTATTTATAGAGAGTTTGATGACAAATATTGATGACATATACAGCTCGTGCACTACAATAGCACAATATAATGTATGTAAAAATATATGTAAAAAATAAATGTAAAAATTGACAAAAATACAAAATTGAAGATTTACGAAGTCAAAATACAGTAACAACAGTATGAATGTAGTGCAGTACTAGTGAATTATTTTTTTTTGGGTTTGATTTTTGTCAGGGTACCCTTAGTATTTCAGATGCAAAATTCCTTGTATTTTCCATGATTTTTTTAAGCATACAGAAAGGGTCTTCTACTGGGACAGGGCTTTTGCCCTGGTGTAGTGGCTAGCGCTACCGTCTCCATGTCGAACTCAGGGTTTGTTATCCACTCCAAGTATGCAGATTTCCTAAAATATTGTAGTGTCTCTGAATGAATGAATGAATGAATGGATGGATGGATGGGTGAATGAATGAATGAATGAATGAATGAATGAATGAATGAATGAATGAATGAATGAATCAATAAATCAATAAATCAATAAATCAATCAATCAATCAATCAATCAATCAATCAATCAATCAATCAATCAATCAATCAATCAATCAATCAATCAATCAATCAATCAATCAATCAAAAAATCAATCAATCAATCAATCAATCAATCAATCAATCAATCAATCAATCAATCAATCAATCAATCAATCAATCAATCAATCAATCAATCAATCAATCAATCAATCAATCAATCAACCTATCAAGCAATTTAAACTTCTGAGGCGCCTAATTCAGCGAACTAACAGAGCTCAGAGGCACACCCATACCCGATCAAAATCGATTTTATATCCAGATTCAATAAGAACCCGGTTCATCGAGGACCAAGATCATATAGAGATTTAAGTAGTTGTCGGAGAGATGTCATTGAGTTCCAGAGTGTGGCTGCAGCAACAGAGAAACCCGTGATTTGTTCCTCAAACTTACTTTTTACACACATGGAATAAAAAGTAATTTAGGGCTGGTGGAACGAAGCTAGCCTAGAAGCGACCAACAGCAGTAAGAGATTACTATGACATGAGGGTTCGTGAAATGTTAGTGCACGCAAGGCTATGATAGATAACTTAAATTTTGTCCTGTGATGTTATCAATGCTTTTTTAAAAGGAGCTGATCTCCTAGAATGAGGGGAATTACTGACTACTTTAGCCAGACAATGCTGTACATGTGGTAAGTTTGTAATGTCCCTGTCAGCAATAGGAGAGACGAGAGCCAATTCATGCAGCATCAATCGTCTTATTCAGATCACAAGACAGATGTCTGCAAATGCGACGTAGATCACAAATAAGGTAGAACCAGGATTTGCAAATCTTGGGAGATATGCTGACAAAAATTTAAATCACTATATGATATGACACCTACATTTCTGGCAGAGCTACTTGGTGCATTTCATGATCCAGCAAAAAATAGGCCGCAATGTAGAAGATGTGTTTCTCAGAACCAATGAAAAGTAATTATGTTTTACCAGGGTTCAATTTCAGTTTAGACTTGGCTACCCAAATGGGAGACTTTTTAAACACGTTTGAAGTTTTTATAAAGAAAATATATATCCCGGGCTGTGCAAGGGTTCGGTAGAGTACTTTATTAACTGAGCCCTATAGCTTACGCGAGTTTTGACAATTCTTTTCCTTACAAGCACTATAACATTTAAATGTTGCTCTTGACATATCAAATTGCATAAATGATTTTGAGCAGAATATCTGTCCGGTCTTGATTCCGTCTTTCTCAATGCGTTCTTGCCTATGACGACGGATGTTTACAATAAGAATTTCAGGAGTCATCCAGGAGCAGGTGTTTTTGGTGTGCGTATTCAGAGAGAAAAGAACATTATTGCACCAGTCATAATATTTTGACTACTCCTTTTTCAGTTTTCGTGATCAGATCCTATTTCAAAATATATGTCCTAAATTAACCAATGGGTTTTGGAAATTTCAAGTTCATTAAGGATAGGAAATGACCCGAGAGTCAACCATAGGATGCAACAGATTTGGTTATATCTAATCAGTGGCCACGAGTATGAGTTAGAAAAGTATAACGCTTGAGATAAAAAAAAAGTCAAGTCAAGTATATCAGAAAATTGACGGGATGAAGCTGGTGTTCAATTAAATCTCTTTCAATATAAACTAATCCATAATATTTTACCAACTAATAGCTTTATGAAAAAATGGCATATCCCAAACAGATATATGCCGCTTTTGTAAGACTGCCGTTGAAACATGTCTTTATTGAATGAATGTCAAATAATATCAGATAAATATTTTATTTGGCTTAATCATAACGTGGGTGTGGATATACGGTTTTCCCCAGAAAATTTTTGGTACTTACCACGCCTTTGCTACTGGATAAATTATATTATTAATTGAATCAACTATTTATACCCATTTACAAAAAGGTAGATTAATTTCGTATGAAACTATAAAACATAATTTTTTCAAATAGATACAGACCCTGTTCTATAGTGCCTCAGAGTATAACAACCACGATAAATTTATACAGAAGTGGGAAAAATATATAGATGTTGTACCCGATATAATAAATTTACCCTTGTGCGGCTGAATTGTTTGTTTTCTATTTTAGTTTTCGCTCATTCGAAGCTGGGTTTTCTAAAGAAATTCCCAGCTTCGAATGACAAATCTATATATAAACATATCAGGGCTCACCACAGTACCGGCACTGCCAGTTGCCTGACCGGATAAATTCTAAAAAAAAATCAGTTTTGTTTTGTTTTGTTTTGTTCAAATTCGGTCTTATGGTTGTTTTTTAAAAAAATTATTAAAAATGTTTTTTATGGAATTTTCTTTTTGTCACGAATAAAAAATTATACCAGAAATGTATACTAACCAACATAGCATCCGAAATGGTCAGTCAAATTACACCATGCACTCTTGATCATATGGATGGAATATTTTAAGTTAATTGAACATTATAACATTATCAATGTCACAAACGGCGACAGTAATTATATTTCATTATTTTAATTTATAAATGAATTAACTATTGATCCTATTTGACCGCCGTATACTGTACATGCAATCAACTAAGAGTTTTTATGGGCATGCGCAAAAGGTAAATGTAGGTCAGACAACAGTAGCCTATTATTTCACACTTTCAGGTGGTGTAAGAAACAACAAAAAATGTCAGTTCTGTCTATTCGGTATCGGGTGTTTACCCCCCCCCCCGCTTCAAGTACAGCCTTACTTGGATGACGCCCTGATCCCACCAGCCTATTGGTAGTTATTTGGCTCTCATTGTTCTTCTCCAGGACCAAAGTCACTACAGAATCTCATCCAGATATGTTTGGTTGGGGCTAACGCCAACGAGCAGCACCCCAAAAAGCATCCCAGCATTCGTCAACCTGATTCAGGTGGGACAAATATGCCGGCTATTGACAGCTGATAAATATCCTCCCTCTGTCGGTGCGCAGGAGCATTTTATGCTGAACAGGCAATTTTGTTCGAGGTGTATTCCAGTCTCTCTGGAACTTCTGACCTGATTCGACGAACCCTGCCATTCTGAGCTCATTAAAGATCAGGATATGTCTTCAGTGGCAGGCTATGCCTCCAGTGTATAAACCGACAATGTTGGTGCTGTTCAGCCCATTCTTTGTGATTCTGTTTGGCTCTATCAGATAAAAGAGGTTTCTTGGCAAGTCTTTTCAACATCAACTTCCGTCAACCGTGTTGCGAATAACCCTGGTGTTAATGTGTCTACATCGTGCATCTCTGCTACTGGAGGCTGGTGGCTTTGTTCTGCTCTGATGACAGATAAGGTAGAGAAAGCGCCTTATCACGGTACGTGGTCTTTCGAAGACGACCCTTAAGCTACAGTCACACTGGGACGCAGATTGGCACGCTGCCCGCGGATTGAGCAAAATAAACAACGCGTCAGACCATCTCCAATCGCATGTTTTAATCCGCGCGGTGTGCCTACACACACAGATAGACGAAAAATGGGTACGCATACTGTAGAAATCGTCTGTGAGCGTCTGGATCGTGTATGAGCGTGGATGAGTGCACACGTACTGTAGGTGGCGTACACATAGTGCACGCGGTGTGCGTACGCCACCTACGGTGTGTCTACACTCACCCACGCTTCCCACGGTGTCTCTACACTTACTGACACTCACTCACGGAAACCGACGAATGGAGATGGTCAGACGCGATGGCGACGCTTGGAGACGGCGTGTGTACGCTCACCGCACGTCCAGACGGAATGCCTGCACGACACGACGGTCTGCCTACACCCAGAGAAAGTGTGTGTATGTAGGATCCCTACTTCGTTATTTTAATGTGGCAGTTATCCCCGGTTTCCCGAACGCGAGAATCTGTGGACGACTGCCTCGTTTCGGTACTTTGGTGCCGGGCGCAGCGGGCCGGAGCCCATGCGGCCTTGGTACTTTTCCCGCACTTCAGATATTACGCTCAGCGACTGCGGACGCGCCGCAGGTTGCTCTCTCTGAATCAAGTAGGACGTGTCGTGCGCGGGGTTGTACGTTGTAGTTGCCAGACGTCTAAACGAATAAACATGACAAGTGGAGGAAGAGTTTTGTGATTTACTTAGAACCGTCGATTCGACGGGGAGAGGAAGTTTATGTTTTAATGGAGAATGTTGGGCAGTTCCTCTCGTTCACCCTTACAAGCCCATACTAGAGACCCTGACGGTCACTCACAGGTATCTCCGGCGCGAGGGACTCCCCCATCTTCCCATACTGGTGACCCCTGACGACTGATAGACAACACAACAGTCTTTTCACCAAGACGCCAATTGAAAACTGTTGTTTTCAAGGATAGTTTTCACTCACAGGTATCTCCGGCGCGAGGGACTCCTCCATCTTCCCATACTGGTGACCCCTGACGACTGAAAGACAACGCAACAGTGTTTTCACCAAAACGCCAATTGAAAACTGCTGTTTTCAAGGATAGTTTAATTTATATTTGAAGGGATTTTTTGGAAAAAATCAATAGCATTTTTTTCATCAAGGTACTTGAAATCTGTAGATCATTTTAATATGCCAGTTTAAATTAGTCAGAAAGAGTTATCAGAGGAGAAGCACGTTTTTTACGCGTAATTTTCTTATTTTTGGACGAAATTCCACGTGGTTGGCGCTTTTTCAAGATGGCGACCATGTCGATTTCTCTAGAAGAATCCTGAAAATTTTTCTCATAGACATAGTCCATCATGTTTTCATAGTAAGAGTTTTTTAAATGCTTTCATCCTATTAATGCCACTGTAGGCGAATAGGAAGTGGGTGTTTTCGGAAACTCATTTTTTATCGTTGATTGCCATAATTGGGCGACTCGATTTTAAGTCCATAGACGAAGCCTCGTCATTTCTTTCGATTTTTCAGTAAAAGGAAAAGAAATTATAAAATATCGCTTCGACTCGGGTAACCTTTATTAGGATTAGGGCCAAATAAAATTGTTTCCCTAATGAATGTCAATAAACGGTCCTATTTGGTCTGTTAAATATATTCCCAGGATCGTGGGTCAATATTTTATTACTATTATAATATGTTATTTCAGGGAATGCTGATTATTGTAAATGTATTTGGTAAGTGAGCGCCATTTTGGACGCTGGATCCCCTTGATTAGCTGATCGCCCGCCGTGGGCAAACACGTGTTCCGCCATAACCGGCATGCATTTGGATAGTGGACCTGTATCGCCACATCACATTAGCATAAATTAGGCCGCCATTTTGATTTGGTGGAGCAGATTACTCACGTGTTCAAAATTATACACGGCCTAGTTTTAAATAATTTTTTTTGATTATTTATAAATTTTCTTTTTCAAAACGGTTGAAAGAGAGGAAATATAAATAAGCAGTTTCGGAAACGAAATTATAGCACTAATTGTGCGAGATTTTAATAAAGTCATAGTATAATTTTTTCACGTTGAAACGCCCCCTGGTGTTTGTCATTGCTCTAGCCTACTTTTAGCGCCTTATTTGGGCACGGAGTAGGTAATGAATATGCTAATGTGAGGCGAGACGCGGCTGCTGTTCACTTTTCTATGTACACACCGTTACACGCATGCTGACACAGGCAAGCAGCCACAAGCTGTCTGCCCCACATGTTAGCAGTACCCGATAATACACCATACACACACCCACCACAGACGAAATAAACGCAACCGCTACGACGACAGCCGATTTATACGTCAGTCAATGAATTGAAGCGAGCGATTGATTCGGACGATAATAAGAATGACTCAGTGATGAACGTGCCATAATAAAAAAATAAAAAAAGTGGAATGTTCATCACAGAAATCATTTATCAGCGAAATGATATACTATATCATCAATCCGCATAGACTAGTGTCAGTCATGTTTCAATATTTTTCTAAAATAAATGTAGCTGTTTTTATCCACAGCCACATTTAGCCTATCAGTTTGAGAACGAAATTTTCTCATGATAGTTGATTTCTGAAGATTAAATTTGTATAAATACAGAAATATTCGATTTGACAGTTGCGCTATCACGAAACATTGCCAATATTTGCATGTGTTTTTCGACTGTAAATTTTTATTATTTTTTTTCACCCAGGTCGATTTACAATATAATTATCTTAGCTTAGCATAGCATGTCATAATTGTATCTGACATTTTTATGTACAATTTCGACCTACAGTTTTCACTATACCATTATGTATGTGTGTGAATAAGTGAAAACATTTTATGTCAAATCTGGATCTACAGTTTTCACTAAAATAAATATATACGTGTGTGAACTTGTGCAAAGAAACCATGTGCAACCATCAGCGACGCATTTTCAACTATATCTGCAACCACTGTTTCTCACAACATGCGACATAGCATGAACATTTTCTACAGTCTACATTTCTAAGATTCAACATATACAGACATTTTTTCATCTGGTCTAGACGGCAACGTACAACCAATCCACGCACGGCACGTCAAAAATAGTTGGTATGTGTTAATACGACATACCATATTAAACACGTTTGAGATAGACATAGAGCCAATAGGCCAGCTATCTCAAATGCTTCAATAGTTAAATAATTTCAAAAAAACATTTCATAATGTCGACGCAACACGATAGTGAAGGCTTCATGTCTACGCCCCTAGAAGGTGCGGGTGCTCGACGCAAAGATAACTATTATCAGGACAATGAGGACAATGAGGTTCGATTCCGAGAGGCAGACGAAGAGTATCAACGTCTAAAAGCAGATTTCGCTCGAATTGTCCGAGCTAGACGAACGAGTCCTCATTCTAGGAGCGATTCATCAAAGAGCCCTTCACCACTAAGAAGGCAGCCTCAGAGACGTTCAATGAACTTGCCCAAGTTCAAAATCGCTACGTTTTATGCTACGGACGTTGAACTCTGGTTTAACCAGATAGAAACTCAGTTCGCTCTTCACCAGATCAACGACGATGACGAGAGATATAGCTTAACCTGCGCAGCACTTTCGGACGAGGTCGCATCAGACGTGAGGGACGTTCTACTTCAGCCTTTCAGATCCCATAAATACGAAAGCCTGAAAGCGATTTTGATAGAGCGACGTGGTTTGACTACACCCGAAAGGGTTAATAAAGTAATCTCAGGTGAAAGGATGGGTACAGACATTCCCTCACGCTTCCTACGCGTCTACAAAAGACAGCAGGCTTTGGCACGAAAGCCGTTGTGGGGAAGGCAGTCATACGCCAAGCGTTCATCCGGCAGATGCCCGCTTCAATCAGAGCTCATTTGGCAACTCAACCAGACAGTGCCACACTAGAAAGTTTGGCCGTGTTGGCCGACCGGGCACTGGCCTCTGAAGCAGACGTCGAAGAGAGTAAACCGGGGGTTGCGGAAATAAAGGTAGAGGAAACCACTAAGCTAGTTGGCTTGCTTGAGGACTTGTCCAGGCGACTAAAAAAGTTAGAAACCGCGACTACATCAGAGAGGAAGAGAAATAAAGGACGTGGACGTGTAAACAACAATTATACTCCTACGCCTACATTTGCTCCCAATGTACAGGCCTCAGGTTTTGTTCATAACCAACCTGGTAATTTTAATAATGAACAGGCCACAGAGTTTGTTAACAAACCAAATAATTGTACTAATGCACAGCAAAATATTCGTCCGCACGCACCGCCGCCGCAAACGCCGCAAAATAATGTCGCACAATTGCCCGACATAGCCACTGCACAGGTTTGCTACTACCACCAGAATTTCGGTGAAAAGGCGCGCTTGTGCAGTGAACCCTGTTCGTATTATAGCACATTAGGTCAGCGCGAAGTAGCGAATATTGCGTTATCACACTCTAAATTATTGTATGTCGCAGACAAAGGATATAAATGTAAGTACTTGATTGACACAAGCGCAGCTGTCAGTGTTTTGCCGAAATCTTGCGCTAACGGGATTTCGGACGCAGATAGTCTCCCCCTGGTGGCAGCGGATAACAGTACTATAAATACTTACGGCAACTGTAAACGCGTGGTCGATGTCGGCTTAAAACGCGAATATCCGTGGACGTTCATAGTAGCAGATGTGCAGCAACCCATAATCGGGGCTGATTTTTTAATTCACTATAATTTGCTTGTAGAATTGAGAAGCCGATGTCTCCGGGACATGAGAACAGGTCTAGCTATTGCCGTTTCACTGTCATCGATTACACCACTGTCGTTGAACAGAGTAGACACTGTTCAGAACGAGTATACTAAACTTCTCGGCCAGTTCCCGGAACTGACTCGCCCTACGACAAAGGGTGAGACCGTTAAACACGGTATAACACATAAAATAGTAACCAAAGGACACCCAGTGTTTGCGCGCCCACGACGATTAGCACCCAATAAGCTTGTTACCGCAAAACGCGAGTTCGATGAAATGATAAAATTAGGGGTCATTGAACCTAGCGACAGCGAGTGGTCCTCAGCGTTTCACATGGTGCCAAAGAAAAATGGTGATTGGAGACCATGTGGGGACTACCGTAGCTTAAACGCACAGACTGTACCCGACCGTTATCTGATTCCACATATACAAGATTTCACGCAGCGTTCAGCCGGCTCGAAGATTTTTTCAAAGATCGATTTGGTCAGAGCTTATCACCAAATTCTGGTGGAACCGTCTGATGTACATAAGACTGCCGTTACTACACCTTTTGGCTTATTTAATTTCACTAGAACACCGTTTGGTCTACGAAATTCCGGTCAAAGGTTTCAGCGTTTTATAGACCACGTTACACGCGGACTTGATTTTGTTTTTGTACATTTGGATGACCTACTGGTAACCAGCCCAGATCATAAAACGCATAAGAAACATTTACGAATTATTTTTGCCCAAATACGGAATTATAATTGGTCCTGAAAAGTGTCAGTTTGGTACAACTGAATTAAGTTTTCTAGGCCATCACGTTTGTGCCGGAGGAATTTCGCCGTTACCAAGCGCCGTTGACGCGATTGTAAATTTCGTTAAGCCCGAAAAGCAACGAGCACTGCGTAGATATTTGGGAATGGTAAATTATTACCATCGTTTCATACCGCATTGCGCTGCGAAGTTGACACCACTCAATAATTTACTGACAGCTGCCAACGAAGGACATACAAGACTGTCACCGAAGTCAAATTTCGATTTGAAGTGGGATAAAAATGCAGTCAGCATTTTCTGAGTCAAAACAAATATTGGCAAACGCTACTCTTCTGGACATAACCGGCCGTACCTTACCACGAAATTTCGCCGAAAAGTTTTTTCAAGCTTACACGGTTTAGGCCACCCATCCCATAGAGCTACAAAACCTTTGATTAATACACGATTTGTCTGGCATGGCATGAATATCGACATTGCTAGATGGTGTCTTACCTGTAAGGTTTGCCAGACTGCCAAAGTTTCACATCACAACACCCCAGTTTACGGAAAGTTCACTGAACCTACCGAGCGATTTGATCATGTCTACATCGATATAGTCGGACCTTTACCCTATGCTAATGGCTTTAGATATCTACTGACTTGCGTCGATCGTTTTACACGTTGGCCGGAAGCCATACCTATTGTAGATATTCGGGCCGAAATGGTCGCCGATGCTTTCTTCAGCGGGTGGATAGCACGTAATGGTACTCCAGCCACTATCACCACTGATAGGGGCGCTCAATTCGAGTCCAAATTGTGGGATAATTTATGTAATCAATTCGGGATTATACGGAATCGTACCACGAGTTATCACCCCCAGTCGAACGGCATGGTCGAGCGTTTCCACCGTCAATTGAAAGCCACCATTATGGCGCACGAGTCACGAACCCGTGGACTATTACGTTACCCGCTGTACTTTTAAGAGTTTGTTCCGCAGTTAAAGAGAGATTAGGCAGGTCGGCTGCCGAGATAATATACGGGACAACCCTTAGAATCCCAGGAGAGTTTACGAAACAGTACACCGTCGACGCTAACACTGATTTGGAGAACTATTCAGACAAGCTACGCGTGGCCATGTCGCGTCTCCGTCTATGTCCGCCACGTGACACACAACAACATAACATTTTCCAATTCAAGGAAATAGCTACATGCACACATGTATTCTTGCGCCGAATCGCAATTGCGCCGCCTCTGACCGCCCCTTTTGACGGACCATACAAGGTCGTCGCGAAGAGTGGCAGAGTCATAAAAATCCTAGTGAAAGGCAAGGTTGAGACTGTCTCTTTAGATCGCGTTAAACCCGCACATCTCGAGTGCGAGCCTACGACAGGTATGAACATACAGCGTACTACGCCAAACAAACCACAAAGCTCGAAGACTACCAGGATCTCTAGTAGGAATCCACAGGGTCCACCTAGACCTGGTAGTGCGGACACTCAGACGTCCAACAGGACGAGTGGTAAAACGAAAAAGTCGACGGCAGTCAGAAGCAGTAGCTAATTGGCCACGGTCCCACAGTAACTAGATGCTAAAGTCAAATTGTCTAACAAAGACAATTCTTATATAGCGACGCATTCGCGAGCCCCCGCCGTATCCGGCGCTAACGGGAGCGGCGGTGGTTTACGAACGTATTCCCGCATACCTTTACATCTACGGGGTAAAACCCGGGTGCTGCTGACGCCGTAATCAACTCGAATAAAAGCAATCGTTCGAATATCGCTAATCGCGACAAAATTTCGACAGACACAACGGTGCAAAAAACTAGAATCGGACGAATAATCCGGACTCCTGCCCGGTTCGTGCAGATGGTTTACGCCATAGTGGCGCCTAACGACATCTATGGGGGGCCCAACCGCATGCACCGTATTAATAATGTTTTTTAAATTGTAAATGAATATGCCAGGCCTGGCAACATTGTGTAAAATATGTAAAATGTAAATACATTTTTCAGCAAGTTAATTGCTAAATAATAATGGTAATTTATGTTAAGTAAATGAATCGGTTGGTCGCAGCTTGCAGCATATAAATACATACATACAGGACAGTTGGTGTTAAGAGGATGGGACAATTTTCATTTATAATGCTGCGACGTCAACCACCCACGCTGTAACCACACACGCTATAATTTTTTAAACTATGCTTAGTTATAAGAGGTTACATATTATTACAACCCCCACTACTTGCACGAAGCAGTCTCCTACACGTCAGTTGGGTCCTATGTTATCACTAACCCGGGGGTAATGTAGGATCCCTACTTCGTTATTTTAATGTGGCAGTTATCCCCGGTTTCCCGGACGCGAGAATCTGTGGACGACTGCCTCGTTTCGGTACTTTGATGCCCGGTGCAGCGGGCCGGAGCCCATGCAGCCTTGGTACTTTTCCCGCACTTCAGATATTACGCTCAGCGACTGCGGACGTGCCGCAGGTCGCTCTCTCTGAGTCAAGTGGGACGTGTCGTGCGCGGGGTTGTACGTTGTAGTTGCCAGATATCCAAACGAATAAACATGACAAGTGGAGGCAGAGTTTTGTGATTTACTTAGAACTGTCGATTCGACGGGCAGAGGAAGTTTATGTTTTAATGGAGAATGTTGGGCAGTTTCTCTCGTTCACCCTTACAAGCCCATACTAGAGACCCTAACGGTCACTCACAGGTATCTCCGGCGCGAGGGACTCCCCCATCTTCCCATATGTACACTAAAGTGCACAACCCACGCACGCGCACTTGTTTATATGACATTATAAAAGCTGCGCGCACATTACTTCTTCGATTGGGTTTGTACATGCTGGTCCGTGTGCTTGTCCGCATGTTTCACACTGGCTTTCCCAATATTCTATTTGAATTTGAATTTATATATTATATATTTATTTTATTGTTTCTTTATTTCTCGTTGTGTAACAAATGTACATTGTAGAATATATTTTTCCTATATAAAAGATATTCTCAATTTATATTTATTGTAATGCATGTTATAATATTTGATATATAACTTGAAAGATATATGTTTATAGCAAAAGATATCTTCAAATCCATATGGGCCCTTCAGATGTTAATTTTCAATTTCAGTCGCCCAAACCAATTTCCAGGAGTCCACTTAATTATTTAGATTTACATGATGAATGCCTATAACAAGTTGAACATAGTGTATCATAAAGATAATGACGTCAGCATTTTGAATGTAGGCCTATACATGTGTGCAAATCTCGGGAAATATCACTCTCGACACGTGATCATACGAGACCTGTCAATCACACTGACAAGGCCTGGTGAGAATAATGAGAGGGGGATGTTGAACTGTTGACCATTCATAGTTTGTCTATCATCCCTGTCTGTTAACTATCGATAATGATAGTGATCCATGTCAGCATATAAATATATTCATGAAACACCTTTAAATCTATTACGCTAATATAATTTATAAATTATTTAACAAAATAACATGTTTATTCAAATCGTGTAATAAAGCATTAGGCCTATAACACGAAATAATAATCTTTTTAAATCAGACAATAAAACATCACAACACGAGCACAATGTTCCCTTATATTTTTCTATTTAAATCATGTAATAAAACGTTACAGCACGAACACGATGTCTTTGCAATTTTTTATATCATGCAATAAATCACTACTTTTTATATCGTGCAACAAATCACTACAACACTGATCTGATATTATGTTTTTCCAAATCGTGTAATAAAACATCATATCACTGATGGTATAATATTCATATGATAACTACCAAGTATGTAGGCTTGAAATGGTGCGACACGCTCAACTAGCCACTGTCACTGTTACTGCCGGCGCCAAGCATTGCTTAACCGCCTGCAATGATCCCAGGAGCTCCGAGTTAATTTTAGATTTATATGTTTTAAAAATAATAGCTTAAACAGCGTAAAAAAAAGGGCTCTAATTATCATGTAGCTTTAAAAAGTGTGCTGCGCGTCAGGGAACATGACATGCTCCACAGTATTCTGGCGAACATAATTAAAGCGACAATCAGGCTAAAATCACTAAAAAATCAGTATTTTTATTTTGGCTTCTTACTATGAACATATGATGTAGACATGTCCATAGACTAGAACTGCGTACGTTATTTTTCAATTTTTGTGTTGCGCATTGTACCAGTTAAGTGCGATATAAAGACAAAATTCCCTTATTCCTATACTTTGGCCAAGCATGTTCGAAATAAGAAATCGTGAATATCCTCTTCACATATGCTTCTTTACGCTTTCTTTTTTTTGCTTTTCCTTCTCTTTTGCCATGAGACCAAGTTTCGCAGTAGTAATTCGCCAATGCTCTGCCAACTGCAGCTGCCAAGCCTTCAACTGCATTTGACGTGCGTGGTATTGTACTACATCCATGCATGTTAGAGCAACAATCTATAAAGCACTACCCAGAGACGACGACGACAATGATGGAGCAACAGAAGAGCAACGGAGCAGATGGAAATTGGGGAAGGTCCTTTTCATATGCGGTTCGGAAATTGACACATTTGGGTGGCAGACACCGCAAAATTGTGTACAGATACAGCGAGGTGGCGTACATACACCGTAGACAGCGTGAGGCAGCGTTGCATACCGTGAAATAGCGTGAGTAAGCGTGATATGTCGTCAAACGGTGTACAGCAACCGTACATAGAGTACAGAAACTGTAGGCAGTGTGACTAAGCGCAACCAGTAGCTACGGATCCACTACGCTGACCATCTCACGGTGTACTCACACCATGTCATGTCGTGAAGCATCGCTCGAATGATTTCGCAGCGTACAGTAGCGTACAGAATCGTGAGTATCGTACAGTAGCGTACAATCGTGTAGAGTAGCGTGCCTATCCGAGGCTGCAACACCCAAAATTTGCATAAAATGTTGCGTTGTGCGTAGGGTAGCGTAGGCTTTTGTATAACGGTGAAGAACAGCGTAGGGACAGCGTGTGCCAGTGTATGGGCTCCGCCTTGGAGAAGGGTGCAGGATGAGCAGCCCACGGATGGACGCGTTTGCTGCGAAAAGTGATGTGGTGACCCCCTGGAAATTTACGATCACTGACACTTACCGACGCTTACCGACGCTTACGGGCGCTGATTCCCGGTGCGGGGCTCTTGCTCCTTCTGCGTGTGACTGTGTCAATCCGTACCCCAGTGTGCCTGGGCCTTTAGTGACAGCAGGATGGATGCACGCATGATGAAATTTTTCACCCTGACTCTGACTACCATAATTAGAACAGTCTTGTGTTCATCTGCCACTCATCGGAGCATTGTGCCTGTAAACTAGACCGTTTGCGTGTGCATATTGTTCAGTTGGTAATTTAGACATGCGTCAATACACAGAAACTAAAAATCGAATTGGATGCAAATGGAGAGGTAGTTTGTGATTGCCTGAAAATAATCAATCAATGTGACCAAGAATGTAACAGGCAACAATTCAATGTAAATATATCTTCATTTTCATCATGTAATACATGATTTTTTATCATGTAAATACAGTAATGAAACAAGTACATGTAAACGGGTTTTATCCGTGACACAAATCCTGGTCACGGCACCAATGTAAAAAGGTCTATGCGCTGACACAATCCTGGTCATACGCACCAATGTAAATGGGTCTTATATACGTTGACACGCTATCGTTGTCCCAATGTTCTGGCATGGCAAACACAACACTCGTGGATAAAATAATAAAGTCTTGAATATATATAAAATATATATTAAGCGTAAAACATTCAATATCTCAGTACACGATGTTAGTACTTATATCTCGTTGTGTAATTTGTTGATAATTTTGCTGTTGCTTCAGTGATCTACAAGGTGTTAGATACCGAAGCAACTCCCACTAAACTTGTCCAAACCCGAAACGTCTCTGTTAGAATTCTCCCCAATTTTTCTCCCGAAGGCTGTGGGCACCCTTCCTTTATAGCGGATCCCGACGGGCGCAGTCACTTCCTGTGGTGAAATGACGTCTCCACCAATCAGGATCCTTACTTTGCTATACATTTACATTCCTGGGCTGTTTTCCAGAACCGACTCACACAGGCCTCCAGAACTAGGAGACGTCCTGTATGACAATTAGTACTTGTCGCAGTACCGTCTCCACCAGGTGGTTCTCATGTAAACAGCCCAGGACAGAATGTTTATTCCACCCCTTAATTACAGAAACCCCCATTTTTTTATCTTATGACCACGTACGCTGTAGTACATTGAACCATCAATGTAGGCCTACTACAAGAAATGCAATGGAAATCACATTTAAAATATGTAGAGGAGACGCGGGAGGATTTTGACACAATGTGCATTTGGACAGTAGAGCTGTGCTATAAATAGATTACGTCACTACGTCATCACCGAACTCGGGGAATGCCTTTAGAGAACCCTTTAACCAAGACCAAGTCAGTGGACGCAATTTTTTTATTTTAAGGGGACATGCCCAGGTCTAAAATCTTTAAACAATCGGTGATTTTATTTTATCTTAATAATATGACCATATGATGTAAACATGTACATAGACTAGAACTGCAAAAGTTTTTAAATTTTTGTACTGCGCACTTACCAGTTAGGCTAGATATAGACGACGAAATTCCCGTATTTCTTATTTTTGACATGGTTGTCAATGATTAGAAATCAGGAATTTCGTCTCTATATCTAGCCTAACTGGTGAATGCGCAGCACAAAAATTTAAAAAAAACTTTTGCAGTTCAAGTCTATTGACATGTTTACATCATATGGTCATATTATTAAGCTAAAATAAAATCACCAAGTTTTTGATGATTTTAGACCTGGGCATGTCCGTTTAAATGTTTGGCCACATTTTGTTCCATTTTTATCTGTCGAAGTAACTTGTCAGTGGTAAGTTCAATGTTTTATTATTCATTAATGACTAGTTTCGGATTTCACTTTAAATATTTCAATACCAGGGCTGGCTTTTTTACTCATTTTGTGTAATTCAATTTTATGGCAAATATCTTTGTTGTTCGAGAAATGGGTCATTTATATATTTTTACGCTGTGGGTGCATTTGGACAGAAAATTCAGGGAGGATTTGGACACTTGGGGAGGATTAGAACAGTGTCTATTTCTTCTCCAAATCACTTGTTCGAATCCTCCCTAAGGTATAAAATCTTTTAACCAGATAAATACAGTTATACAATCGCTCATATAATATGATAACTTACTCTCAATGAATAAATACGATTATTACGTATCTTTTTTTTATTCTGAATATGTCCAAATGCTCCTCAGCCAAGTTCAAATCCACCCACACATGGGGGAGGATTTGGACAAATTTGATTTTTTTTCTAGTTCTATCTATGTTATTCTGCTGCATGTAATGATAAAAAAAACACATATTGAGTGTTGCCCTTAAAACAAAGTCATTCTCCAATCAAAATCACACTTGTTGCTATTTGTGTTTGTTAAACAGTCTATCTTAGACCTTGGAATTTACCTTGGAGATCACCTTGAATCACTAAAATAATATCCGAGAAAACCGCACTAAAAAATGGTATTTATTTATAAATGGTAGTTATTATTAATCTTTTTTTTTTTTAAATATTCCTTTGAAATTGACCTCTTGACCTTGAGAATGTCCTTGAACCAATAAAATAATATCAGAAATTAATTTTTCCGTCAAAATAAGACGCAAAATGAAGTAATCCACTTAATTGTGTTTGATAATTTTATTTTAATTTTAACCTTGGTATTTTCACCTTGAAGATGATCTTGAATCACCAACATAATATCAGAAATGAATTCTCAACTCAAAATTAAACTAAAAGAAATATTACGCCTTAATGTGTTAAAGATCATATTTTGACAAACTTGACTATGAAATTGACCTTTGACCTTGATAATAACATTAAACCAATCAAATTATATCAGAAATGGATTGTCCAGTCAAAATCCCACAAAAAAATGTCACTACACCTGTTCCTAGCTTCATTTGTAAAAAACATATTTGACTTGAAATTGACCTTTGACCTTAAATTATTAGGCTGTTGCCAATTTTTTATTAAATGGCCGCAAAATAAAGGTCACATTTACAATATTTCAACATTACACAGAGAAAATTTCGCGCAATTGTCAGTTAAAAATACGAAGTCAAATTTTACTAATTTAGTATCGCAATTCTTTAAATTTGACCTCTTTGACATTCACACTATGACCTTTAATTTACTCTGGATTGTAGGTGAATATATGATAATGCATGGGGCTACTCGAGTGTCGACATGCGACAATAAATCCACCCGTATTATGATTCTCTTTAAGAAGAATACAGTGTTTTACAACATAATAACTAACTTTTTATTTTGTTTTTCCTAATTGTTAACATGGTTGAGGTCACATACATTTTAGTATGACTGCCGCTATGATAACCGGATCATAGTAAAACCCTCATATTTTAAGCACTAATTTTGCCATAACTTTTTTTTCGCTGAATGGATTTTTAAAATTTAAAAACGACAAAGTTTTCGTATCAGCTAGTACATCTTTTCGTGTTACAAAATCATAAATACATTTTGAAAATGATATAGTACTAGGTGTGTACAATTAGTTTTTTTATGTAAAATTTGGCGGCCATCTTGGATTTGGTCGGAATTAAGTAATTTTGCATGCTCAGAAACTAGTAGACTTTTACTGCTTGTAAGCGCGATAACTTCATAACGCCTTGACTTAGGGCCTTCATTTTTTTTTACCTCATGTGCATGACACTAATCTGAAGGTCAAGTTCGACATTCAGTGACCTTGACATAATTTCGAGGTCACCAGGTCACGGAAACCAAAATGGCTAGTAAAGGGGATATCTTCATAACGAGTTAGGGCCACATGTGCATAAATTTATAATTATTGATATTGATGGACAGAGCCTATGGCTGAGGGGTCCTGCCATCAATTGATGGGTATTTTGATTACACCTTTTGTGATAGAAAATACCATCTGTGACAGTCACCTGTATTTGGCGGCCATTTTGACTTCCATTCTGTATTTTTATACATTCTGAAAATGCCACAAGTGGTATTCACGGCCATTTTTATCATGTTAATCTGGGTGACAGTTGGAATAATTATAAAATTAGAGATTTGCAAGTATTATGACATTTCGAACATTACTTTTAGTTTTAAACAAAAGAAAATGGACTATTCATTTGTATATTGTCCCGTTCAAATAAGTGGGGTTTCCTCTTTCTAATACATTCACAATAAAAGAGATTAGATAATTGGCGTACTCTGTGTCAACATGCATGTATTTAGCCACTTCCGCTGATGGTTGCCATCTTCCACTTTGACGAGTTGGGATTCCCGGGGACTCATTACGAATATATTCCACCTCAAAACCTAATGTTCCTGGATTATATCTGTGCCTCAGAAAACACGATACATAATAAACCACCGTACCAGTATTAAAACAGCATACAGCAATGTTTGATGGTATGCCCTCTGTGGGCTGAACTGGACCCGTGGAATGTCAAACAGGTGAGATGATGAAGTTTTATCATACTTAGACCGCCTGGTAGGGGATTAAAAACAAAGAGTCAGCGTTCTTCTACCTATCTAGCTTCTCCCTGCTGGACTAATGGAGATACCTGTGCATACCTATCTACCGTCTTACTACTAGACTAATAGAGGTACCTGTGCGATGGGAAAAGGCCGCGATACTTGCGGTCAGTTATGATCAGCACTATGGTGGCCGGTGGTAACCAGTTTGACCAGCGCTATTCGGAGCACGATTTCGTATGTGTATGATGCAAGTCCCTCTCAAGCAGACGTCACACCGCACACACATCGGCCCTGTGCTTGCTGGCCCAATGTCTCACAGCATGGCCTTGCTATGCACCGCCGTCGGGCCATGCTTTGACTGAGCATGTGGTCTGAGTGTGCAGTCAGGCGGAGCCGGCCTTCTGATAGTACAGAATGAACTCATCAGAGACTGTTGAGCCAATGTTGTTTTAAGGTTGGGCCAGCGTTGTAGAGGGTGGACCAGCCTTAAAACAACATTGGCTCTGATCCTCGTGTTTGCCGGTGTAGTACGCGGGTAAAGTATGTAATTCCCAGTAAACAAGAGACGTTGACCAAATGTTGATTTAATGTTGGGCCGACGGCGTAGACAGTGGCCCAGCATTACTCTCACATTGTGATTTGTTCATATCGACAAAAAATCATATCGTATGAGAGGAGGCCTTTATTGGAACGAGTTAAAAAGTACTGTGCTGCCGTGCAAAGGCCAAAAGGCAGTATCTGCTTACTTTACAAGCAAGCGGATACTGCCTTTTGGCTTTGACGAGCAGTATAGTGGTGAATAGCGGGTGGTTAATTAAGCTGAAGGTGTGTTGTTTCTCTACCTTCTGGGTCGGTGTATCTCTCCCACTTTGAGAATTGGCAGACGGAACTTTTCTATCTGGAGAGAATAATGTTGATGATCTGGACCACGGAACATGTACCATCAACATTATTGTCAGTGTGTGTGTGTGTGTATGTTCAGGCGTTCATCGATTGATCACCGTTCAGTCGGCTGGTTAAACAGAGCTTGGCCGGTGTTCATCCCACGACACACAGTGGATCTAGGGCGAGACATTCTTACAGGACCCCTCTCCGCCTGTCCGTCAGCCCTTGGTCAATACCACCGGATACAATATCAAATATCGATGGCAGAAGCACAAAACCACCTATCTAACAGATAGAAGATGAAAGCGCAAAACCTACAATCTTTTAGATGGTTGGCTAAAGCGCAAAACCACTTATCTGCAAAATAGGCGTTTTCGGATTTTGCATTCTAAGTGTTGATTTGCCAATTTTCTTTTATCTGTCAGCTTTTCTAGGGGAAACATTGATGGGAAATAGCTTTTAAGCTAAAAACAGCTATCTTTTTGGGTTCGAAATTTGGCAGCGCAAAACCTCTCAACTATCAAACAAATTATGCTAGAAGTGGTGAGCCTGCGTTTATATAAATTTTTTAGCTGGGTGTGATGTAGAGCTACTGGGAGCTGGGTTTGACGGAGAGCTACTGAGAGCGAGTTGATGGAGAGCTGCGTGTGTTGGAGAGCTGGATGTGATGGAGAGCTACTGAGCTCCAGGTGTGATGGAGAGCTGGGTGTGATAGAGATCTACTGTGGGTTTGGTGTGATAGAGTTACAGAGAGCTGGGTGTGATGGGGAGCCACTGAAGGCTGAGTGTGATGGAGAGCTACAGAGATATAGGTTTACTGGCGAGCTACTGAGAGCTGGGTGTGATGGAGAGCTACGGAGAGCTGGGTGTGATAGAGAGATACTGCGGACTGGATGTGATGAAAATCTGGGTGTGATGAAGAGCTACTGAAGGCTGGTGTGATGGAGAGATACTGAGGGCCGAGTCTGATGGATAGCTCTGTGCGATGGAGAGCTACTGAGAGCTGGGTGTGATAGACAGATACTGAGGGCTGAGTGTGATAGAGAGCTAGGTGTGGTGGAGAGCTGGTTAGTGCAAGAGCATTAGGGTTGAACCTGGAATAAAATTGCAGAAAGCTGATTTTTTCAGGAATGATACATGGACATCTCCCCAGACGAATTCCGAAGATGCCCCAAAAATCCCCCTTGTGCATTTTTTTTAATTCAAGATGGCCGCCACCATGTAACGCCATTTTCGAAAAAAACAGGGGTATACCATAATTCCTCACTTTTGCAATTCGAAAAAAATATTTAGGTGTCTCTACTTATGTTTGAGTTTATCCAGATGATCTGAAATGATATCACTACTTTTCTCAATACCAAAAATCCAAGATGGCCGCCATATTGATATACTGAGTATGTTGAGCGATCTCTTAAAAAAACGAAAATATGAGGTAACTATCTCGTTGTTGAGACTAAAATGTATTTTTTGTCTAAACCCATGGAGTCTAGCACTTATTTAGATCACCAATATTTTATTATATTGAATTTATCAACATAAATCCCACATACCGGTAGTTTAATGTTATGTAACACCATATAACGTCATTTTTCAAAAAAAAACCAGGATTATACCACAATTCCTCACTTTTGCAGTTAAAAAAAAATATTTTGGTGCCTCTACACAAAAAGCTCATCAACAGGATCAGAAATGATATCATTCCTTTTCTTATCTCCACAAATCCAAGATGGCGACCATTATGTGAAGCGTCCCCCCCCCCCCCCTCAGCAAATCACGTACATGCCATAATCATCATGTTGTTGAAACTTTTTTTTCAGGGCCATGGAATCTAGAATATATTTCCATCACCAATTTTTAAATAGAATGTGCTTATCAACACAAAATCCAACATGACTGCCATATTGGTTAGCTCTTTTAGCGCAGATGCCACGATTAAGCGATGTCCAACTGCTTTTTCATATGGGAATATAGATATAGATTGATCAAATTTACAAAATATCATATGTCAGAAATCATTGATTAAAAATTCTAACATCTCTCATCTTTAAATATAAGGGTATTTTTCATTCATTTGAAGCTTGAGATAGCGTAAAAAATTCCAGTTTCAAACACAGCGACTAATTCCAATGTAGGTATTTTATATAGTAGGCCTATATAAAATGTTTTTCGATTTTGGTTAGGTATTAGTTGTGATTATTATTGTGAATGTACATAATAACAGAGCTAAGTACAATGTTACACCAGATTGAACACGTTTAACGTCAGGATATGATAGTTTTATGTCAGGATATATGAATATGATATCAGGATAGGACACTTTAATATCATGATATGTAATATAATGTCCAAACATTGGTGTTTAATATAGCAAAATCACGTTATGATGGCTCAATACAGCTTTATAAAGGCAGTATATAGTGGCTAAACATCACGTTGCTGTATTAAAATGAAAAGATATACATCATATTATCACGAAATGCATTACAATTTCGTGATATATCATTTTAACATCACTATGACATTTTAATGTCAGGATATGACATTTGAATATTAGGATATGGTACTTGAATATTATGATGTGACTTTATACATTGATGAAATGACACATTGAGGTCACAATATAGCATTGTAATGTGATGGTGTGTCATTATAATGACAAACATGCTATTTAATATCGAATATTGTATAATAGACTTGTCGGATTATGACATTAAAATGGGAAAAACATAAGAAACAGTTCGAAGTCAGGATCTGGCATATTTATGCCAGGATATTGGATTGTAATTTATCAGAATATGACACTTTAACGTTATGAGATGGTATTATAATGTCCACATTTTGTCCTTTTATATCACACAATAAGATTTGAATGTCAAGATATTCAATTTTTTATGATAGGATATGACATTATCAAATCAAGATATGGCGGGCTTGGCGGCATTCTAATGTGACATTATAATGACTGAATATGACACTACAATATTTTAATGTGACCATAGAATGTCAGGCTTTGTCACTTTGAAGTCTGGATATGGCCTTTTAATGTCAGGATATTATATTGTCATGTCAAGGTATAACATTTCAATAACATTATATTGACAGACGCACGTTACCATATGGTAATACAGAATCGACATAGAACATTCCAATATCAGGCTGGCACATGTCAGTTCAACATATATATCGCAATATAATTCAGTAAGTAAAGGCCTCTACATTGCTCAAATACCGGTACTCCAAAACTGCCAACAACAAAAGCACTTTGGAAGATTCAATAAAATGGAAAGTAATTAGATAGCGTTAAGACACATGCTCTTTGAACAGCATGTGGCCTTGCCCTCTTTTACTTTCATTTCCTCTTACACTAAAATGTCATATTGTGATGTTAATATGCTATATCATGATATTTAATATCGTGACAATACACTAAAAGATCCTGTCACTTTAATACCATACCGTGATGCTTAACCACCATATCCTGCATTTATAAAGCTGTATCCAGACATCATAACGTCATTTTACTATAATTAAGAACAATATTTGGACATTACAAAACCATATCATGACGTTAATGTTTCTTGTCCTCATATTATCGTGACATAAAGAGATCATATCCTGACGATAAACTGTGACATCAATTAATTTAATGTCATATTCCGATATTCTGATGTAAAATCAGCTCATTACAACACCATACAATGCCATAACTTCATTACGAAATATATATATCCTAATATTCAAAATGTAATATCTTGATATTTAAATGACATATTTCATGATATTAAACATATTGACATTCGCAGATCAAGGACAAAAGTAAGTATTTAAAAGAGCATTGTTACAGGACGATTATCAAAGATGTCATGTACATGTAACGTGTGAGGCGCAAGTCCTTATCTTGTAATTGATTTTTGCTAGAAAGCCTCCCTTCAACGTCACCTACTGCCCCAGTAAACACGGGGCATTAATCCAATTCTATTTAATTTTTGTGCCAGCGTCGAAGACGGTCAGCCCATATTAAAACAGCATTGGATGAATGCCTCGTGTTTAAACTCCATTATGATACAGATCATATTTTGCTGTACAGGAGGGTGTGGAATCTACAGTCTGGGAACGGATTTTATATCATGGTCGTTTGTAACCAACGCAAACTGAAAGAGCAGTCGCCCCAGAAATAGTTTCTAAAAAGAGTGAGTTGCGGGTGCAGAGTGGCTTGTTCAAAGGGGGGGGGGATCTCACAAATCTAGACTATATTGTTCAACGATGTGCTCTTTTTGTATTGGCCAAACATGTAAAAACTGACAGTTCGGATGATTGGAACGCAATAATTTCATTATTTACCGGAGATTAATTTGTTAACTTGACGAATCTCAATCTACATTTCTAGTGGGAAAGCAGTTCGAAAACACTCCAAAGCGTCACCCACCATGGTAGAATTAACTATAACTACCATGTGGGATTCATGTCGATAAACACAATATAATAAAATATGGTCATCTAAATAAGTTCCAGACTCCATGGGTTCGGCTAAAAAATACATTTTAGTTTCAACAACGAGATAGTTATCGCATATTTTCGGGTTTTTTAAGAGATCGCTTAACAAAATATTATGGCGGCCATCTTGAATTTGTGGTATTAAGAAAAGTACTGATATTATTTCTGATCATCTGGATAACCTCCTTGTACTTTAAAACATAGGTAGAGACACGAAAATCATTGTTTTAACTTCAAAAGTTAAAAAAACATAATCAGAACAATATGGCGGCCATCTTGGATTTTTGGTATTGAAAAAAGTGCCGATATTATTTCTGATCATCTTCATCAACTCTTTGTGTCTTGAAACATAAGTAGAGACACCAAAATATTTTTTTCCTAGCTACAAAGGTGAAGAATTAGGGTATACCCCTGTTTTTCGAAAATGGCGTTACATGGTGGCGGCCATCTTGAATTAAAAAAAATGCACAAGGGGGATTTTTGGGGCATCTTCGGAATTCGTCTGAGGAGATGTCCAGGTATCATTCCTGAAAAAATCAGCTTTCTGCAATTTTATTCCAGGTTCCTGTGTTTTTTTCACTAATGCTCTTGCACTATGGTGTGATGGATAGCTACTGAGAGCTAGGTGTGATAGAGAACTGGGTGTGATGTTGAGCTATTGAAAGCTGGGTTTGATGGAGAACTGGGTGTGATGGAGAGCTGGGTGTGATAGGGAGCTACTGAGGGCTTGGTGTGATGGAGAGCTGGGTATAATGGTGAGCTACTGAGAGCTGGGTGTGATGGAGAGTTGGGTGTGCTGAAGAGCTAATGAGAGCTGGGTATGATGGAGAGCTGGGTATGCCTGATGGTGAACTACCGGGAACCGGATGTGATGGAGAGCTGGGAGTGATGGAGAGCTACTGAGAGCTGGGTGTGATGCAGGGCTACTGAGGTGTACTCCAAAATTGACGCTGGCGTTTTCATTTTCATCTCCACCCCTGTGATGCAGATTTATTATCTTAGACTATCAAAGAGACACCGCTTTGTCCCACCGCCTACATACTCCTGCCAATGGGCCTATCCGTGTTCTACTTGTATTAGTGTCAACAGAGATTAGGGCAAGGTTTATCAGTAAATGTCAATTAGTTTACGAAATGAAGGTTTTATGTTGATCAGATTATTGATTGATTTGAAATGAAATTTTACGTGAAATACAAAACTTCCTAACTGTCAAAGAAATTCACAAAATTGAGAGTGAAAAACACCTATCTGATCTTATTAAAGTGTCATTTTTTTTGTCTATACATTTTATTAAATAATTAGTAACGTAAAGAACCATTTTGGTAAACAATCTCCATGAATAGTTAAAATTATCCAGTTATTATCAATTTACTCGAAACTTTTTTTCAGATGGGTGGTTTTGCGCATCCGCCATCTATCTAAAAGATAGGAGGTTTTACGTTTTCACCATCTATCTCTTAGATTGGTGGTTTTGCGCTTCCACCATCGATATGGCACTCGCACAACCCTCATAACATTATACCTACAAAATATGGCGCTATTATTTTCCACTACAAAAACCAACCCTAAAAAGTACGAGTTCATTATCTGATTCTAAACTTTGAACATTTCCATAGTCTGCTATGTGCTTACCCAGTTTTGTTTAGTTTGTTTTTAATTGTTAACAGTTTATTTGATCTCTGGAGATGCATCAGAAGATAACTTGTGGCGGTGTAGTGATTGTTTCGGGTGGAGATCCTTCAAAGATCAGGGTTAATTTATTCATTTATTTATAGTTTATGGTAGCTGTCCCTTAGAAACCTGTGTTATTAGACAGGTGGGGGTTGACAGAGCCGTTATCCAAAACAAAAACACAGCTCAAGTGTATGTATATGACTGTACTACTAAAGTATAAGTCCGATAAATTGTGAGGAATCCCGGGCCTTATATGAAAGTAAACCTGTTTCTGTATCTAGTTTCTAAATAAATTTCCAGTATTTCGAATAAAGCTACCATTAAAAGGTCTGAAATTATTTTCCACGCAATCCATCAAAACCTCGATAAAATTTGACAGCGTCTGGGCCAGAGGTATTCCATCTTAACCACGCAGTCTGGCACAAATAAATATATTTTTGGAGGAGAAAAACATTTAGTCCGCCCAGATGTCTAGACTATACTCAATAAATAACCAACTTGGCTGCGTGATTTATTCGAGGTCGTCTGCATCTAATCATCCAAAAATGTCCGTCTTCCATAACTCACAGAAAACAAGAAAGACCGCTTCAGTCTAAAGACAAAAACACAAATGTGTTCTTTTATTTGAAGACGTTTCAACATTTTACTAGAGCATACCTAGAGAACCTTCCTGCCAAAATTCTCTAGGTATGCTATAGCAATATATTGCAGTGTTCAACAAGAATCACTAACCGAACTATTTCTAACCATATAGATCACATGTCGGCTGATATTAGCAATTATGTTTCTGACGTCCCAGACAGATAGACAATGTCATGCACAGTGTGTGTGGTCTATACTGAGTAGACCCTTTAAATGTAGTGGGCTTAAAGCTGCTCCCCATTAACAAAGTGTAGCTAAGAAGACCGTATATTAGCACATTGTAGCGGGGTTTTGCGGAGTTTAATAATCATTTATTTTGACAGGGATTCACCATCGGCATAGATTATTAGAAAGGCTTAGTAGCAAGTGATATAATAATTCCTTTAGATTTTGCCGTCACAGCATGTGTAACTGACTATGCTGACAATAATGAATGACTGAATGACTGAATGACTGAATGACTGAATGAATGAATGAATTAATTAATTAATTAATTAATTAATTAATTAATTAATTAATTAATTAATTAATTCATTCATTAATTAATTAATTAATTAATTAACAGCAATTAATGCAAGAATTAACGCAGGAACATATGGCGTAATCAACTGCTGAATATAAGCTGGCGAGATGTTGTTGGTGGCAGAATATGTCAGTAACAGAACTTATAATCAATGTTTTACACCACTGGAAGCCAATGCAAGTTCTTGATAATTGGCGTTATGTGGTCATATTTACGCGTCCTCGTGGGAATGCGTGCTGTAAAATTCTGTATGGACTGTAGACGTCCGATGGAACAAGAAGGCAGTCCTTGGAGCAGTGCATTGCAGTAGTCCAATCGAGAAGAAACAAATGCATGCCTTAATTGTACAGCAGCCTTATATGGAATGTTCGAAATATTCTTCATATAAAAAAAATGATGTCTTATAGATATTTTGATTGTATGAATCCAAACTGAGTATATAATATAAAATAACACCCAGATTTTTAGCAGTTTTAGCTGGAACGATGTCATGACAATCGATGTTGATGTGGTTAACATCACAGGAAACACTGTGACGTGGAGCACTGAACACAATAATAAGTTTTATGTTCGTTAAGCATCAGCTTGTTGGCAACCATCCATGCGCTTATGTTTCTGCTACACATGCCTCTATTCGCGATATAGCATTTATCGTATCATCTTGATTGAACATGATGAAAATTTGGACGTCATCTGCGTAGAGGTGGACACTAAGGCCATGCTTTCGAAGAGGAATATAGGGAGAATAACGTGAGCCCCAAAACAGAACTTGATGAACAGAGAATAACTTTGAAGCAGGAGAGAACGAGGTCGGTAAGATCTGAGCCAATCCAGCGCCCCACCACGCACTTCATACGTCATATGTTCATACGCTGAAGAAGGATGTTTTGATCAATTGTATGAAAAGCAGCAGATAAGTCTAGACGTACTAAAACTGCTGTTTTTTTCTGGGCATGTACTGTGATGGTAATAGCTGCTTCACCATACCCATTTGATGCCACAGTTGACAAGATGCAGGTGTATATAATGGACAGTCTACACCAGAAAAACGACTGTTCGTCGGGTGTTTTTTTGTGGTGTATGCTGGCCTTAAGGCCTCCCACACACCACAGAGACCCCGTGATTGCTTAAAACGTGGCAGGTTTTAGAACATCGCAGACAAGCTGGTTTTACGATGGCAGAGACTGCAAACCTTCGCCGAAATTATTGATCGTAAACCGGATATAGATCGTATTACCGATCATCTCCAAAATGTAATTGATTGGTCCTTGGCCCGAGATACACCTGTGGTGAATTTTTCACACATATCCGTGCGGACCGGACCGTAAACTCGGTTCCTAGATACGGATCGTAAACCAGGTGATTTCCAAAATCTAATCGTTTGTTCCTTGGTCTCAGACACACCCCTGGTAAAAATGTCATGAAAATTCGTTGATAACAGAAGCATTGATACATGATATAATACAAGCTGCAGCTGGTCTGCTGATATAACGAAAAGAAATCAGAAGCATTGAGACATCAAACACCTAAAAATTTACAACACAGGATTCTAATCCAGATATGACAGAATATATCGGAAATAATATTCTCCAGTCGATAGAGTGGAAAATGTAGGCCTTGTTTTTTTTAATCAGAAGCCTGAACGAGCTGACAAACGATCCAGAGCGTGCAAACGAATGAGCGAATCAATGAATCAGTATACCGTGATTTTACAATATAAAATCACTTTAAATTATATCTGTTATTCATTTGACGCTGGTAATTACGTTAAACATTCCAGCGATAGAGAGAGCAATGAACAGGTTTTTTATACAACTTGAGTATCAGCACACAGCCTACTATTGTGTAAGTATCAGCACACAGCCTCCTATTGTGTAAGTATCAGTACAGCCTCCTATTGTGTAAGTATCAGTACAGCCTACTATTGTGTAAGTATCAGTACAGCCTCCTATTGTGTAAGTATCAGCACACAGCCTACTATTGTGTAAATATCAGTACAGCCTCCTATTGTGTAAGTATCAGCACACAGCCTACTATTGTGTAAGTATCAGTACAGCCTACTATTGTGTAAGTATCAGCACACAGCCTACTATTGTGTATGTATCAGTACACAGCCTACTATTGTGTAAGTATCAGCACACAGCCTACTATTGTGTAAGTATCAGCACACAGCCTACTATTGTGTAAGTATCAGCACACAGCCTACTATTGTGTAAGTATCAGCACACAGCCTACTATTGTGTAAGTATCAGCACACAGCCTACTATTGTGTAAGTATCAGCACACAGCCTACTATTGTGTAAGTATCAGCACACAGCATACTATTGTGTAAGTATCAGCACACAGCCTACTATTGTGTAAGTATCAGCACACAGCCTAATATTGTGTAAGTATCAGCACACAGCATACTATTGTGTAAGTATCAGCACACAGCCTCCTATTGTGTAAGTATCAGTACAGCCTCCTATTGTGTAAGTATCAGTACAGCCTCCTATTGTGTAAATATCAGTACAGCCTACTATTGTGTAAGTATCAGTACAGCCTCCTATTGTGTAAGTATCAGCACACAGCCTACTATTGTGTAAATATCAGTACAGCCTCCTATTGTGTAAGTATCAGCACACAGCCTACTATTGTGTAAGTATCAGTACAGCCTACTATTGTGTAAGTATCAGCACACAGCCTACTATTGTGTAAGTATCAGTACAGCCTCCTATTGTGTAAGTATCAGCACACAGCCTACTATTGTGTAAGTATCAGTACAGCCTACTATTGTGTAAGTATCAGCACACAGCCTACTATTGTGTATGTATCAGTACACAGCCTACTATTGTGTAAGTATCAGCACACAGCCTACTATTGTGTAAGTATCAGCACACAGCCTACTATTGTGTAAGAATCAGCACACAGCCTACTATTGTGTAAGTATCAGCACACAGCCTACTATTGTGTAAGTATCAGTACAGCCTCCTATTGTGTAAGTATCAGCACACAGCCTACTATTGTGTAAGTATCAGCACACAGCCTACTATTGTGTAAGTATCAGTACAGCCTCCTATTGTGTAAGTATCAGCACACAGCCTCCTATTGTGTAAGTATCAGCACACAGCCTACTATTGTGTAAGTATCAGCACACAGCATACTATTGTGTATGTATCAGTACACAGCCTACTATTGTGTAAGTATCAGCACACAGCCTACTATTGTGTAAGTATCAGCACACAGCCTACTATTGTGTAAGTATCAGCACACAGCCTACTATTGTGTAAGTATCAGCACACAGCCTACTATTGTGTAAGTATCAGCACACAGCCTACTATTGTGTAAGTATCAGTACAGCCTCCTATTGTGTAAGTATCAGCACACAGCCTACTATTGTGTAAGTATCAGTACAGCCTACTATTGTGTAAGTATCAGTACAGCCTCCTATTGTGTAAGTATCAGCACACAGCCTACTATTGTGTAAGTATCAGTACAGCCTACTATTGTGTAAGTATCAGTACAGCCTCCTATTGTGTAAGTATCAGCACACAGCCTACTATTGTGTAAGTATCAGCACACAGCCTCCTATTGTGTAAGTATCAGCACATAGCCTACTATTGTGTAAGTATCAGTACAGCCTACTATTGTGTAAGTATCAGCACACAGCCTACTATTGTGTAAGTATCAGCACATAGCCTACTATTGTGTAAGTATCAGTACAGCCTACTATTGTGTAAGTATCAGCACACAGCCTACTATTGTGTATGTATCAGTACACAGCCTACTATTGTGTAAGTATCAGCACACAGCCTACTATTGTGTATGTATCAGTACACAGCCAACTATTGTGTAAGTATCAGTACAGCCTACTATTGTGTAAGTATCAGCACACAGCCTACTATTGTGTAAGTATCAGCACACAGCCTACTATTGTGTAAGTATCAGCACACAGCCTACTATTGCGTAAGTATCAGTACAGCCTCCTATTGTGTAAGTATCAGCACACAGCCTACTATTGTGTAAGTATCAGTACAGCCTACTATTGTGTAAGTATCAGCACACAGCCTACTATTGTGTAAGTATCAGTACACAGCCTACTATTGTGTAAGTATCAGCACACAGCCTACTATTGTGTATGTATCAGTACACAGCCAACTATTGTGTAAGTATCAGTACAGCCTACTATTGTGTAAGTATCAGCACACAGCCTACTATTGTGTAAGTATCAGCACATAGCCTACTATTGTGTAAGTATCAGTACAGCCTACTATTGTGTAAGTATCAGCACACAGCCTACTATTGTGTATGTATCAGTACACAGCCTACTATTGTGTAAGTATCAGCACACAGCCTACTATTGTGTATGTATCAGTACACAGCCTACTATTGTGTAAGTATCAGTACACAGCCTACTATTGTGTAAGTATCAGTACAGCCTTCTATTGTGTAAGTATCAGCACACAGCCTACTATTGTGTAAGTATCAGCACATAGCCTACTATTGTGTAAGTATCAGTACAGCCTACTATTGTGTAAGTATCAGCACACAGCCTACTATTGTGTATGTATCAGTACACAGCCTACTATTGTGTAAGTATCAGCACACAGCCAACTATTGTGTAAGTATCAGTACAGCCTACTATTGTGTAAGTATCAGCACACAGCCTACTATTGTGTATGTATCAGCACACAGCCTACTATTATGTAAGTATCAGTACACAGCCTACTATTGTGTAAGTATCAGTACAGCCTACTATTGTGTAAGTATCAGCACACAGCCTACTATTGTGTATGTATCAGCACACAGCCTACTATTGTGTAAGTATCAGTACACAGCCTACTATTGTGTAAGTATCAGTACAGCCTACTATTGTGTAAGTATCAGTACAGCCTACTATTGTGTATGTATCAGCACACAGCCTACTATTGTGTAAGTATCAGTACACAGCCTACTATTGTGTAAGTATCAGCACACAGCCTACTATTGTGTAAGTATCAGTACAGCCTACTATTGTGTAAGTATCAGTACACAGCCTACTATTGTGTAAGTATCAGTACACAGCCTACTATTGTGTAAGTATCAGTACAGCCTACTATTGTGTAAGTATCAGTACACAGCCTACTATTGTGGGTCGTGGTGGTGCAGTGGTTAGAGCTCGCGCCTCTGATATTGTAGTAGGAGGTTGGGATTTCGAATCCCGCCACTGCCATTTGACTGGACATATACCGGATCAAATCATGCCTGGTCCACTAATACTGCCCTGGATAATGCCGGGACAGGGCTGATAATAATGTGTCCCATGATAATTATGTATAGTATGTGTGGTTGTTTATGTACTACGGGTACGAATAAAAATACATTATTATTATTATTATTGTGTAAGTATCAGCACACAGCCTACTATTGTGTATGTATCAGCACACAGCCTACTATTGTGTAAGTATCAGTACAGCCTACTATTGTGTAAGTATCAGCACACAGCCTACTATTGTGTAAGTATCAGTACACAGCCTACTATTGTGTAAGTATCAGCACACAGCCTACTATTGTGTATGTATCAGTACACAGCCAACTATTGTGTAAGTATCAGTACAGCCTACTATTGTGTAAGTATCAGCACACAGCCTACTATTGTGTAAGTATCAGCACATAGCCTACTATTGTGTAAGTATCAGTACAGCCTACTATTGTGTAAGTATCAGCACACAGCCTACTATTGTGTATGTATCAGTACACAGCCTACTATTGTGTAAGTATCAGTACACAGCCTACTATTGTGTAAGTATCAGTACAGCCTTCTATTGTGTAAGTATCAGCACACAGCCTACTATTGTGTAAGTATCAGCACATAGCCTACTATTGTGTAAGTATCAGTACAGCCTACTATTGTGTAAGTATCAGCACACAGCCTACTATTGTGTATGTATCAGTACACAGCCTACTATTGTGTAAGTATCAGCACACAGCCAACTATTGTGTAAGTATCAGTACAGCCTACTATTGTGTAAGTATCAGCACACAGCCTACTATTGTGTATGTATCAGCACACAGCCTACTATTATGTAAGTATCAGTACACAGCCTACTATTGTGTAAGTATCAGTACAGCCTACTATTGTGTAAGTATCAGCACACAGCCTACTATTGTGTATGTATCAGCACACAGCCTACTATTGTGTAAGTATCAGTACACAGCCTACTATTGTGTAAGTATCAGTACAGCCTACTATTGTGTAAGTATCAGTACAGCCTACTATTGTGTATGTATCAGCACACAGCCTACTATTGTGTAAGTATCAGTACACAGCCCACTATTGTGTAAGTATCAGCACACAGCCTACTATTGTGTAAGTATCAGTACAGCCTACTATTGTGTAAGTATCAGTACACAGCCTACTATTGTGTAAGTATCAGTACACAGCCTACTATTGTGTAAGTATCAGTACAGCCTACTATTGTGTAAGTATCAGTACACAGCCTACTATTGTGGGTCGTGGTGGTGCAGTGGTTAGAGCTCGCGCCTCTGATATTGTAGTAGGAGGTTGGGATTTCGAATCCCGCCACTGCCATTTGACTGGACATATACCGGATCAAATCATGCCTGGTCCACTAATACTGCCCTGGATAATGCCGGGACAGGGCTGATAATAATGTGTCCCATGATAATTATGTATAGTATGTGTGGTTGTTTATGTACTACGGGTACGAATAAAAATACATTATTATTATTATTATTGTGTAAGTATCAGCACACAGCCTACTATTGTGTATGTATCAGCACACAGCCTACTATTGTGTAAGTATCAGTACAGCCTACTATTGTGTAAGTATCAGCACACAGCATACTATTGTGTAAGTATCAGCACACAGCCTACTATTGTTTAAGTATCAGCACACAGCCTACTATTGTGTAAGTATCAGCACACAGCCTACTATTGTGTAAGTATCAGCACACAGCCTACTATTGTGTAAGTATCAGCACACAGCCTACTATTGTGTAAGTATCAGCACACAGCCTACTATTGTGTAAGTATCAGTACAGCCTACTATTGTGTAGGTATCAGCACACAGCCTACTATTGTGTAAGTATCAGCACACAGCCTACTATTGTGTAAGTATCAGCACACAGCCTACTATTGTGTAAGTATCAGCACACAGCCTACTATTGTGTAAGTATCAGCACACAGCCTACTATTGTGTATGTATCAGCACACAGCCTACTATTGTGTAAGTATCAGTACACAGCCTACTATTGTGTAAGTATCAGCACACAGCCTACTATTGTGTAAGTATCAGCACACAGCCTACTATTGTGTAATCACTATTTGTTTCATATTCACTAATCTCCTCCCCTGAACCATACTCACAGTAGTCCAATCAAATTGAACCTTGACCTAACTTTGATGACATGTGACATAACATATAAAAGGCTTCAAAAATATAGTGGGGGGAACATATTTTTAAAAGCCAAAACTGATTTTTTTATTATAAAAAAAAAATGTTGTAATCGTTAATCATAAAAAAATACCAAATCTATTAAAATTCACTGAATGACCAAAAATAAAGCACCAAACAATTCAGTATCAATAAAAGAAATACATTATAAAAATCATCTAAAATCCACCAATTGTCCATAAATCCAAGATGGTCGCTTCCATTTGTTGATCATAATTTTTATATTTTAACAAGTACATCACTCCAGAAGAGCTAAATAAACGTAACGTGTACTTATTAGATTTGAAACAAACAAAATTATCCAACTGCTTCATACACGGAGGAGGATGTTGGGATGGTCAGTTGCTGACACTGCCCTCTGGAAACTCTATTTTTTCGGAATGGATGCTGCCAACAATTTTTTTGTTGTCGACCAGTCGTGTCTTTGGAACATAAAGTCAATTTTCAAATTGGGCGTGCCTTGGCTAAACACTGGTCTTTCAAATACATTCAGCAGTACGTGTATATAACAATTTGAATTTAATTTATTTTATTTACTAAATTGACATTATGCTCAAAGGAAAGGAATTTCATACGTCTACCACCACGTATTGATAATCGTCATTATACTGTCATATTTGGTGTGCACCTGGGAAATAAAAACTTTCAGGGCTTAAGTGAAAACACCAGTCATGTCAAATGCACCATAAATCAATCAAATGAAGTAACAGAATAGTACAGTACTTCTAGTCGTTTGGGCCTATTATTATGTTATCGGATAAAAGTATGTATTACTTGCCATGGTGTTGCTTACTTTGATTTAAATATATTTTGCTCATGTTTTTTTTACTTTCTGTCTGGTGGTGTCAGTGTATGTGCTGTATGGTTCTGCATTTTTCACTTTTTTATTTTATGTAAAATCTGATATCAATTGAATTTTTCTATCATCTAACTTAGCCAGGACAGGATATTTAAATATGCTGACCCACAGTAGTTTTTGTACTTAAAATGTGAAAACATGTCTATAGGACCATTTTAATATACCAAATCGAATGGTGCCCGGTAAAAAAACTGAAAATCGTCAAAAACCATTCAAAATGGCCGCCAAATCCAAGATAGCCGTCAAAATATACATTGTCATATTGATTTTCTAACTTTTGACATAATAGCCTTTTCGACTAATTTGGGTACACTGATTACGTTGAAATAACTATTTTTACGTTTCAAGGTCATCTAGAGGTTGAAACCAAGATGGCCGCCAATGTCCGACATGAAAAACCATCGTTTTTCATCAGAGACTTTTGTCAATTTGTACATTCTAAAAGATTAGGTCCAAAATTCAATTTAATACATAATTTAAAAATACTTTGAAGACCTTGATTACAATCGAAGTGTTATTTTACGTTTAAAGTTCATCTAGAGGTCATCTAATGGTCAAAACCGCAATCAGTGGCCATCTTGAAAAATTTACTTTTAACACAATATGCTTAGAATCTAATGTAATACCTCATGTTTAACTAATTTGGGTACACTGATTACGATGGATTCGCTATTTTTATGTTTTATGGTCATCTTGAGGTCGAAACCGAGGCTGCTAATGAAAACCATCTATTTTTATACGTGACTATTGTTAATTTGTATGTTCTGAAATAATATGTATCGAATTGAATTTAATGCCTCATTTGAACTACCTTGATTGCAATGAAATTATTTTTTACATTTTAAGATCAGTTAAATGTCAAACTAAAAATCAGTGAGAATCTTAAAATTTTAAATTCTGACATAATAGGCCCAGTATTTAATATAATACATCATTTTGACTTCCAGGCCGAAAGGTATGCCAGAATCCAGGGGTACTGGTTCCATCATATATGGTTGCGTACATGGACGAATGACGACGGAAATTTCCGTCATGTATGCTATTGAAGAGGTTAAACTTTATATGGGCTGTTTCATATGCGCCATCAAATGGTGGTTGGTAACAAAACCGGTGAATAAAATTATTCAGGTTTTTCAAGTTTTTCTCATATACCAGACCCGGAGCCCACCAATACACCAGAAAAATCAACAGAAAACATTCAAAATATCTGCCAAATCAAAATGTACGTTGTCGAGCTCATTCAACCCAAGGACCCCAATATCATATAAAATTGTATGTGTTTTTTTCTGTATAAAATTGGATAGTTTTCTTATCGTGTGCCAGATTGATTTTTTCCCAGTAATAACCAGGGACATCACTAGAAAACATTTAAAATTGCCGCCAAAACCGAAATCGCCACTAAAATGTAGGTTGTCGTGTTTGTTCAATTCATGTACGCTAATTATCATCCTCAGTGCTTATATTTACAAGTTTAAGAATACTCTGTATCCAAGAAAATAATGTTGTATATAAGTATAACAAGAAGCTAGTCAAGATGACTGTCAGCAAGTAGAAACACTATTTTAGATAAACTATATGTCTGCCATTGAGAGTCACACATAACTATATAAATGTCATTAATACCGTTTCTGCTATTTTTGGTCTTTTTTATTATGCACAAATAATGCAACATGAGATGCAGCATTAGATACCTACAAGCACACGATCCTATTGACAATTTAACAGAATACAATTTAAATGATCAATCCATCTCTGTATACATGATTCTACAGTTCCCATGATCACGCAATTCAAGGTCTACTGCCCCATGGTGTGACTTATTCGACTACTTCTAGTATTGGATAGAGTGTCATCCTGAAAAGAGCTGGCTCCACACCATACATATGGCTACGTCTTGAAGAAAACTCTACTTTCAACGGGAGAGGCTGGGTTTGAGTGGTCGATTGGATGAATCATTGTGGATGTTTCCGCATGATAATCACCATGATCTAGATCGCATCTTAAGCAAAGTTACTGGAGTAAAGTCAGAATATCATCAGTAATTCCTTTTTATGCATGCAACTCATAGCGTCAACACCATGTTGGAAAACCTCGTGTATGATGTGGATTGAAATAAGAGGTGCCAGGTTGACATAGTCCAGAATGAACATTACTAAGGTTTTGAATATGTTCTCAAGGTCTTCTCAGTAAACAAATAGTGATATTGGTATTGATAATATACCACACTTCACAACACTGACAAAACCCATTAATCAGTTATGGATATTTGAAGTACATTTCTATTCACATTCCTAACGTTCCTATCTGGTAGCTCGATTGACTTTTCTACATCAAACATATTGGCGAGGGTGAGAGCCTCCACAGTTTTGTCGTAGAATTGAACATCATAGCTGGTTTATCACTGAGCCAGTCATCAACACGTCATTGGTTAAGAAAATCAAGGATACATTCATGTCATAATGACCAAGAATGGAGCATGAAAACTAAAAGTACTTGTCAAGCTAATTATTACACCAGAAATTCCCAGCTATGAAAATTGGATTGTGCTCGATACCTTCAAGAAAAGACAACAACAATTAACATAATATAAGCATGGTAATGAGGTGTCAACTGTTGTTAATGAATATCATATTATCTCGCAGATGCACAACCACATAAATACACTAAGATCATGTCAAGGTCACATCAAGGCGATTTCAACGTCAAGCTCGCAAACAATATTGAAAATACCCACTTTTTATCAATTTCAAGCTTGTTAGTGGTGTAGTCATCTACTAAAAAGGACTGATGGTGACACATTCTTGGTCGGGTATCATTTCAAAACACATTTTGAGGAAATCTATGGACAGTGCTGATATTGTGAGGAGTAATACCCCCATGTTTGCCCTTATTACTCCCCTTCCTCAAGGCTCAATCGAACAAGCAAAAATACAATCATGCAGCAGTGTGTAGTATCAGCTTGGGCTTCCATCGCAAAAGATTGATACATAATTGGTTATGAAGGTTGACATGGGTTGAGGTTGTGCTTTACTGCATGTATACTGCCCAAATGAAACGTGAAGGTTATATGAAGGTCATGTAGAGTGTCAGGTTAATTAGTTTCTTGGTGATGTGTACTAGAAGCGTAAAGATAAGGTGTGCAACTATGCAATCTTGCCATATCTTTCATCTAAGTATTAATATAACATTTTAAGCATGATGATGAGGTAAAAGTAAAGTATCGTTTGTTGTATTGTATTGGTGAAAACATCTAATCTCCATCTCAACTATTGAGTAGGTTATGATAATTTTATTGATTTTATGGCGGCCATTTTGCATTTTTCGTTCTAAAAGAATTATTTTAGAATGACAGCTCTACATCGGCCCGCATATTATCATGGGGTGATATACATGCACAATAATGAAAAAAAACTTTTATCCCCCAGGTGAACCCCATGATTGCCGGACCACATTGATTTTACAGACAAAAATGCTAAAAAATCACGGTCTGTCCCGAGATATTTCGGGACCTGCGACAGCGAGATATTTTTTAACCCGCGCTAAAAGGTTAAACGGTTCCAAAATCTGTTCATCATGAATAATAAACAAGATAATGAGTACAATATGCCCTGTTCCAGCAACAACAGAAAAAATAAATCACCTCAACACACAGTCTATCAGGAGACAACAACACCAAGGAACAAAACGTTAGCATTTCTATATAGTCGGGGCTGTTAGGGATATTTTGGGGCAAATTCTTCCAAAGCTACAAAATTTGGCACAGATATAGAACAAATTATTCTCTTTCGATTTGCGATGGATGCCAAGACGGGAATCGCTCAGGGCCGGTGTATGACCAAAATCCAAGATGGCAGCCGTTCAGATTTGAGGTATACATTACTAGGGATAAAAAAGGGCTGTGACCACGTGATATATTGCTATGTGTTATAGTAATTGCCAATTGAGCTACTCCTGATGTTATTTTATTTAAATAATTAGATTTGTTCACAATTATTGAACCAAAAAGACAATTTTGCAAAAAAATGCTTGAAAATAATTAGGTTTCATACCAGATCAGACGTGGCTGGGAGTAAGGTGTCACCCGGAAGTGGAATTTAAGCCACTTTTATTTTTACATAGCTGGGCTACTCAGGGGCCAGAATCAATCTGTTGATCAGGTAACTGCCGCTGCTTTACTGAAATATGGCCAAATGTGCGATTTTGGGAAATCGAGCGTATTACACACTTTTATCCACTGAGTAGTCAAATTTGGCCTCTATCAATATATTAAATATCAATACAAAGCTACTGACACATGTGTTTACATGGATGTCACATATTGTGTGATCATCGACTAATGCACCACAGAGATTCTAGTTGGCATTTTACCCACTAATTTTACTTATTTTTCATACTTATTTTGTATGTAGTCAAAATATTTTCTCTCCGCTGATTTTTGTATGGCATAAATGTTTATTTTTAATTTAAACATGTTCTAGAACTCTTGTTGACTTATAATAAACCCATTTGGAATACAAATATGGAGTTATGTGTGCATATTAGATCCTTTTTTAGTTAGACGCTTTTCTTCAGGCCCGGTAAAAAAGATCATATGTCACATTTGTGCCAAATGAGTAGTAAAATTTCGTGCTATATCAATATATTTGATATTTGACTTATAATAAACCCATTTGGAATAAAAATAAGGAGTTATGTGAACATATTAGATCCTTTTTTAGTTAGACGCTTTTCTTCAGGCCCGGTAAAAATGATCATATGTCACATTTGTGCCAAATGAGTAGTACATTTTTGTGCTATATCAATATATTTGATATCAATGGAAAGCTACTTTCACATGGATGTAATATATTTTGTGTCCCATAATGGCCAAATGCACTAAAGAGCTTTATGTTAGTATTAATTTCACCTATTTTTCATACTTTTTCAGTAGTAAAAATATTTTTCTCTCAGCTGATTTTGTATGTGATAAAATGTTTGGTTTTGATTCAAACATCTTGTAGAACTATTTTTGACTCAAAATAACCCATTTGGAATAAAAATAAGGAGCTATTTCAATTTACAACGTTTTTAGTGAATAACAGCATGACGCTCATGTTATTTTTTTATGGTATAAATGTTTGTTATTACGCTTACATTTTGTGGGCCGTTTTTCAAAACTGATCTTGATCACTGAAGAAGTGATCAAAAAGTTATCTGAGCCACTACAAATTTGATTTTGGCCACTAACAAACAGGTGTCAGCCACTGAAAAAGTTATCGATAAGCCACTACAAAGTGATCTTGGCCACTGAAGAAGTGATCACAGCCACTTAAAAAAGTATTAAAGCCACTACAAAAGTGATCTTGACCACTAAAGTGTTGATCACAGCCTCTTCAAAAGTTATCTCAGCCACTACAAAGGTGATGATCTTGGCCACTAACAACCTGGTGTCAGCCACTGAACAAGTTATCTAAGCCACTACAGAGTGATCTTGGCCAATGAAGAAGTGATCACAGCCACTCTAAAAATATCTATGTCACCACAAAAAAAGTGATCTTGACCACTAAGTAAGTGATTGCAACCGCTTTAAAATTTATCCCAGCCACTACAAACATGATCTTGGCCACCGAAGAAGTGATCACAGCCACCTGTGAGATTTTTCTGTTATGTTGTTAACTGGTGGAAATATTTTGATTTATTTTAAATAGTGTATCCAGTCAAAATAACATCAAAACGAGGTATTACACTGGCTTCCATTGTCTTTTTAAATCACATTTTCGCATTTTGTTCCCTTGACATTGACATTGACAATGCAGATTACCTTGCATTACCACACTAATACTAGAACAAGATTCTCCAGTCAAAATTAAATTACACATTTGCGCACAACAGTGACTTTCAAATTGCCTTTTGACCATGAATATATTCTTGAATCATCATAATATTACCAGAAATAGTTTCCAATATCAAAACCCATTAACAATAGGTATTACACTTGCTCCTAGCTATATTTGATGCAAACCCGTATATAAAATTGTGTTTTGCAAATGGATTGCAATTAGTTCTAGGCTGTGTTATTTTTGACCGCACATTGACTGGACTGCAGTGATGCATCATGTTTATAATCACCACTAATGAAAGTAACTCTTTAATCGCTAAGCACGACTATAGTCGTTTTATATCCATTTTATTAGCAGATTCAATCATAATTATTGCAAATAAAATGAGTGTTTAGACATCAAGATTTGCTGATGTTTGGTCTAAAATTAACCGAATATGAATATTTTCCACCGACTTGAAGTTGTGAGTTGTGATAGTGAGATACAAATTCAAGTGGGTGAAAAATCAAATCAGATAACTTAGCATGAAAAGGGTTAACATGACACAGGGGCGAATCGCTTTTCCTCAGCACTACGTCATAATGGGCCACAGACAATCACATGTCTTCCATGTTTTCCCAGCAAATACGAGACATCGAGTCAACGCATGTGTAGTGTTGGTCCTGCGTCAGCGACGCTGGCCCAACATCACAATAACATTTTATCAATGTCTCGCATTTGCTGGTCAGAATAAAGGTGAGATTGAACCGATCCAGTACAGTGACAGAAACAACCACCGTATACATGATAGGCCTATAAATGAATGCGGCCCGAAATACGTATTTCAAGGGCATATGAAGTACGTATTTCGTGTGCGCCAGTGTGAATCATGATGAGATGACACTGAATGTGTTCACCATTAACCCCCGCACCTCTCAAGGCTCAAATTTAAATGCTCGCCACAGGTAGCTGTGACTCTTGGCCTCAAGAGGACTGTAAAATAATACCTAAATATGACGATTGACGAGACGCTTAACAAAGCCAAAAGGTAGTATCTGCTTACTGAGTAAAAGTAAGAGAATACCGTTGTTTGGCTCTGCACGGCAGTATTATTAAAACATTAAAATCTGTGAAGGCTTAAGGGGTGGTGACGCCTGGCCCGTAGTTGAGATGCCGTGACCAGCGTTATTTAGATGGGTATTCTCTGGCCACCCAAGTCTCCTTCAAGCCAAAACGGGCGCCTGCCAATTTTGAAACGTCCCATTATCTCAATAAATGGACATTTTTATAAATCTGAGAAAGTTGTGTGCATCGGAATACGTCATACGTCCAGCGCTGGCCCAATTCTGGACTAACGTCTAAGGGATTGACCTAGCATCGGGCCAGAGTCTGGCATCGACCTGAGCCAGAGAAAGTTATACATTTACATCTGTGTGATCTGGTTTACTTCGCCGAAAACATTATTCAGTTTTTGTCCATTGTTTTCGTCCATTGTACTCTTTCGGTGGATTAATTTGGTTAAAAACCAAAATGATATGTTATTGACTAAATTGATACGAAATATGAGGTCAAATAACGTGCGTCTGCTTGACTTTTTGCATACAAGCTGATGTGTAGGCCCATCCTGTTACAATCAGGATTGCTATGACAGTGACATATTTCTGATAATTGTTAAAAAATAACGATTATTCAAAACGCTCTGTAAGGCCTCTCATAATCTGATAATATCTGGCGCGTTTTATAACTAACCGCAAACAATGGATTGTGATTTACGTCTTTTTTGAAACCTCCGACAATATGCTTTATGAGGATTCCACAATTTGTATGCTCGGATTTACCCGTGTACCAGGGCCCGATTTCACCAACGAACCGACGTCAAAATTTTGTTTTAAATATTAACACGCGATCAAGTATCAACCAATCAGCGAGCTTAAGACTGACTTAAGGTCAGGGTGAGTTAGCTGAGCCATTTGGTTAAAACGGGGCCCGATGTTAAGAAGACTATAATATTGACGCTATTACCACCATTACCAGAGCTCCGTCTCAAGTTCTGTCATAATACGCTGACAAATAATACAATGACCGTCATTTGTTAGTCAGCTAAATGGTGAATGAAACCCCTTATCTGTTCGTGGTGTTCAGTGCCCTCCAAACAATAGACAATAGACAATAGACAATAATTTATTCATAGCATCTGTTATTTAACAGACATGTACAAATAAAGCCAGGTGGGCTTAATGACAATATTATACAGTGTTATTATATTCATTAATTAATTGATTTTTGTACAATACTGATATATGTGCAAAAGTTTTTTAATTCCAACATGTTCGAGGTATTCATTATTTTTTTAAATGTGAAAGCCGATGGACGAATCGTATGATGTCTTTTAATTAATTGGCTTTGAAGAGTGTTGAAATTTGAGCAGTTCATAATAAAATGAAACTCGTCTCCCAGCTCACTCACATACCAGTTACACTTTCTCTGTTCTCTGGGTATACCTCTATGACATCCGGTTTCACCTGGAAGGTTGTGGTTTCTGCAACGGAATCTCGCAAGTAATCGTCTGTTATTGTAGGTTAATGTTGTCAAATAGCTTTCAATTTTGAGGTTTGATTTAAAGATTCTGTAGTTAAACACTTGCTGCTTTGTTGGATTTCTGCTGCCCATTTTTGTCTAAACTGATCGAGTAATCTTTGTTTGAGTTGTTGTTTGAAGCATTCCTTACTGCAAGGGATGACTTGACTTTCCCATATACCAGGGAAACCACAATCTTCCAGAATCGTTTTAACACAATTGAGCCAAGGCGATTTATACACACTTTCTCTGTTCAATGTGTATAAACATTTGTACATTAAGTTTGAAATTTTAGTTGTCTCAGTGTCTTGAGAAATGTTGGCCCAGAACATAATCATTCTTGTTTGGGCGGATAGAATTAACGGGTATTCACCTAGCTCAACATATACCATGTTTGAACGTGTTGTCTTGTTTACTAATAATATATATTTACAGAATCTTAGATGGAGTTTTTCAAGAATTTCTGTTCCTTCATGAGCCCAAATTCCACTACCATAAAAAAGCACAGGCTTTACAAGTGTATCAAATAGGTATATCATAATATCGACTGGTAATTGCAATTGTCTGCCTCTGCGCAGCAGTGCAAACATCGCTCTAGTACCTTTGTCATACAATAGTTTTTTTGCTTTATTGAATTTACCGTTGAAATTGAAAATAAGGCCTAAGTATTTATATTGGTCGGTTACTTCTAATTGTGTTTCACCAAATTGAAATTTAGGGATGTTTCGTGTTTTTCCTCTTGAGAAAATAGTTATCTTGGTTTTGGATACGTTAATAATTAGTTTCCAGATATCGCAGTAGTTTTTCATTAGGGTGATTGATTTCTGTAAATCTTCTGCCGATTCAGCAACTAGCACAGTGTCATGTGCGTAAAGTAGTACATACAATTTCAGGTATTTCAATAAAGATTCGTCTAGTCTATCTTTGGTCATTTTATTCACAACAGTCAACCCCTTGTGTGCATCTTGTAAAAAAAATTGCAGGTCACCAAGGTATATAGAAAACAATAGGAGATAAATTTTCGCCTTGTGTTACCCCAACAAGACACGAAAATGTATCAGAGATCTGACCATCACTGGTAACACACGATTTTGCTGTTTTATACATGTTATGGAATAAAATGAAAATTTTCCCCGATACATTAGATTCGAGCAGCTTTTGCCATAACTTAGTGCGAGATATACTATCAAAAGCTTTGCTGTAATAGACAAAGCAGCAAAATATTTTTTTGCGCAGTTTTACCAAGGCAACTTAATAATGTTATTCCGCGGTAATTGTTGGGGTCTGTATCGTCACCTGAAGATTTATATATTGGTTTAATCACTCATATACTCCACTGCTCTGGTACTATTCCTGACGCTAAAATTACATTAAAAAGTTTAGTTAACATGGTAGTGATTTGTCGTGGTGACTTTTTCAGGAATTCATTCAAAATCTGGGCAGTTCCGGGACTTTTATTATTTTTTAACTTCGCGATTAGCTTAGTTACTTCTTCTGTTGTGAAAGGTTCATTAAGTAGAGGGTCTGAGTCGTTAAAGTCAAGGGTGGGGACGTTTTGATTGTCATGACTGAAATTTAGGTTTTCAAAGTGTTCCTTAAATATCTCAAGAGAAACTTTGGCAGTCGTTTTTGAGTTATTTTTGTTGGTGATGATATTCCAGTGATCGCGCGGGTTTTCAGATTTTAAATTTCGCATTTTATGTATAACTTGCTGTTTATATTTCCTAACTGCTTTGTTGATTTCGTTTTTGTAGTCTTTGCCTGTTTGCCGTGGTTGTTGCAAGTTATTGTTATTTCTTAGGCGTCTGTATTTATTTTTGTGCTTTAGGAAAATCTTACGTTTATTTTCACATTTCTGGTTGTACCAGTTTTTGTGGGGTTCACTGCACACACGAGACCTGCTGCACCCAGAGGGTGTGTGGCCAGATCTAAACATATCTAGGCTATGTGCCGCATCGTTAAACATATCATTAATGTCGCTAACGACCTTGTTTACCTCCGTTTGCATGGTTTGTAAAGTGTCACTACTCAGTCTGTCCAGCTCACGCATTATGCCACTTACGTCACCCTCTTCTGATGTTGGAGCCGCACCTCTCATCATCTCCTCTTCTGATGTGAGAGCCGCACCTCTCAGCATCTTCTCCTCTGATGTGAGAGCCGCACCTCTCAGCATCTCCTCCTCTGATGTTGGAGCCGCACCTCTCAGCATCTCCTCTTCTGATGTTGGAGCCGCACCTCTCAGCATCTCCTCTTCTGATGTGAGAGCAGCACCTCTCAGCATCACCTCCTCTGATGTGAGAGTCGCACCTCTCAGCATCTCCTCCTCTGATGTGAGAGCCGCACTTCTCAGCATCTCCTCTTCTGATGTTGGAGCCGCACCTCCCAGCATCTCCTCTTCTGATGTGAGAGCAGCACCTCTCAGCATCTCCTCTTCTGATGTGAGAGTCGCACCTCTCATCATCTCGTCCTCTGATGTGAGAGACGCACCTCTGAGCATCTCCTCTTCTGATGTTGGAGCTGCACCTCTGAGAATCTCCTCTTCTGATGTGAGAGCAGCACTTCTCAGCATCTCGTCCTCTGATGTGAGAGCCGCACCTCTCAGCATCTCCTCTTCCGATGTTGGAACCGCACCTCTCAGCATCTCCTCTTCTGATGTTGTAATCGCACATCTCAGCATCTTCTCCTCTGATGTGAGAGCCGCACCTCTCAGCATCTCCTCTTCTGATGTGAGAGCAGCACCTCTCAGCATCTGCTCTTCTGATGTGAGAGCCGCACCTCTCAGCATCTCCTTTTCTGATGTTGGAGCCGCACCTCTCAGCATCTCCTCTTCTGATGCTGGAGCCGCACCTCTCAGCATCTCCTTTTCTGATGTTGTAACCGCACCTTTCAGCATCTCCTCTTCTGATTTTATAACCGCACCTCTCAGCATCTCCTCTTCTGATGTTGCAACCGCACCGCTCAGCATCCCCTATTCTGATGTTGGAACCGCACCTCTCAGCATCTCCTCTTCTGCTGTTGTAATCGCACCTCTCAGCGTCTCCTCCTCTGATGTGAGAGCCGCACCTCTCAGCATCCCCTATTCTGATGTTGGAACCGCACCTCTCAGCATCTCCTCTTCTGATGTTGTAATCGCACCTCTCAGCATCTGCTCTTCTGATGTTGGAGCCGCACCTCTCAGCATCTCCTCTTCTGATGTGAGAGCAGCACCTCTCAGCATCTCCTCCTCTGATGTGAGAGCCGCACCTCTCAGCATCTCCTCCTCTGATGTGAGAGCCGCACCTCTCAGCATGTCCTCTTCTGATGTTGGAGCCGCACCTCTCAGCATCTCCTCTTCTGATGTTGGAGCCGCACCTCTCAGCATCTCCTCTTCTGATGTTGGAGCAGCACCTCTGAGAATCTCCTCTTCTGATGTGAGAGCAGCACTTCTCAGCATCTCGTCCTCTGATGTGAGAGCCGCACCTCTAAGCATCTCCTCTTCTGTTGTGAGAGCCGCACCTCTCAGCATCTCCTCTTCTGATGTAGGAGCCGCACCTCTCAGCATTTCCTCTTCTGATGTGAGAGCAGCACCTCTCAGCGTCTCCTCCTCTGATGTGAGAGCCGCACCTCTCAGCATCTCCTCTTCTGATGTTGGAGCCGCACCTCTCAGCATCTCCTCTTCTGATGTTGGAGCCGCACCTCTCAGCATCTCCTCTTCTGATGTGAGAGCAGCACCTCTCAGCATCATCTCCTCTATTGTGAGAGTCGCACCTCTCAGCATCTCCTCCTCCGATGTGAGAGCCGCACTTCTCAGCATCTCCTCTTCTGATGTTGGAGCCGCACCTCCCAGCATCTCCTCTTCTGATGTGAGAGCAGCACCTCTCAGCATCTCCTCTTCTGATGTGAGAGTCGCACCTCTCATCATCTCGTCCTCTGATGTGAGAGACGCACCTCTGAGCATCTCCTCTTCTGATGTTGGAGCTGCACCTCTGAGAATCTCCTCTTCTGATGTGAGAGCAGCACTTCTCAGCATTTCGTCCTCTGATGTGAGAGCCGCACCTCTCAGCATCTCCTCTTCCGATGTTAGAACCGCACCTCTCAGCATCTCCTCTTCTGATGTTGTAATCGCACCTCTCAGCATCTCCTCCTCTGATGTTGGAGCCGCACCTCTCAGCATCTCCTCTTCTGATGTAGGAGCCGCACCTCTCAGCATCTCTTCTTCTGATGTGAGAGCAGCACCTCTCAGCATCGCCTCCTCTGATGTGAGAGCAGCACCTCTCAGCATCTCCTCTTCTGATGTGAGAGCCGCACCTCTCAGCATCTCCTCTTCTGATGTGAGAGCAGCACCTCTCAGCATCTGCTCTTCTGATGTGAGAGCCGCACCTCTCAGCATCTCCTCTTCTGATGTTGCAACCGCACCGCTCAGCATCTCCTCTTCTGATGTTGGAACCGCACCTCTCAGCATCTCCTCGTCTGATGTTGTAATCGCATCTCTCAGCGTCTCCTCCTCTGATGTGAGAGCCGCACCTCTCAGCATCTCCTCTTCTGATGTTGGAGCAGCACCTCTCAGCATCTCCTCTTCTGATGTCGGAGCCGCACCTTTCAGCATCTCCTCCTCTGATGTGAGACCAGCACCTCTCAGCATCTCCTCCTCTGATGTGAGAGCAGCACCTGTAACAACTCGCTAATTGATGTGAGAGAACGAAGCATTACCCCAAAACTTGGCTGACTGCACAAACAATTGTCTGATTTTTCTTCTGGGTTGTCTGAACATACTGATATTTGGCTCTTGTCTGGATATTCTCATGAAAATGAAAAATCGAAAATTATAATTATGATTGTTATTCCAAAATGTGACTTTAACCAATTAACATATCGCACAATGACACCATGTGCAAAGGTATTTGTAAACACGACAAACTAAATATATTTCACAAATAATATCATATAAAACCATTTTTTACAGCGATTTATGAAATCAGAATGCGTTTTAGCTTTCATATAATGTCAAGATATTTAATATGTTGTTACTCATTTCGGAATAGCATCATCAACTGATTTTACCCCTTAAATCGCTAAGTTCAGGATTGTTGCTCCCAACTTGACGTTGTGTCTCGCTACCTCAATCCGCAACTCCATATGTGTGAAAATGACTCACATTTGTTTAACTTGAGACCAAACATTTTCAAATCTTGATGTTTAAATATACATTTCATTCTCAAGAACTGTTACTTAACCTGCTAATAAAATATATTTCTCACTCACTGTGCAGTGGCGTTCACTATCAGACGTACAGTATATCGGCCAACAACACATCCACATAACTCAAAGAGCTGACAAATTAACGACGATGAGCGCAGATGAAAGGTCATGAAGCTGGTCTAACGAGGTCTACATAAACAAGTACTAACTCATCTACGGTCAAATAACTAAGTTAATGACAAAAAGACACAAGCCAAGCAATGCTCCCTTGTTGTGATTCTATAACTGGTCACCATTTAATTTATCATGTACAACAGGGAAGGGGACGTGGAACTCTGTAGAGCACCTGACTGCCTCGTCAATCATGCATGCGACCCTGGTTCGAACCTCGCTGATCGTGAGTTGGATCTTCAGAGAAATATCTTTCAATGTACACTATTTCACTCTCCAAACCAAATATATAACCTTCTTGAAGTTAATATTTACCAAGCAACAAGCGAAGAATAAAACGCCAGGTTATTGGAGATACGTAAGGTTTTTTTCCGTCAAACTTAATTATAAATCTATATACACAATGATTTGCAGTGGCCCGTCAAAATAAAAATACATAGAATTATGTTTCGGCCACTGTATGCAAATAAGAAGACTTTATGTTGTTTGATGTTACTATCAACAGTAATGTTACACTCTCTTTACAATATTACAAAATTATATAACAATTAATTAGATAAATATTGATTAATTTACCGTAAGTTACATAATATATTCCAATAGTATTTTAAATGATAAACTTTTCTGTAATATTATTTTACATTAAGCGTATTACCCTTTATGGCGTCCTCGTCGAGATAAGGTTGAAACCAGTGTATCGACGTTAATTTCGCGCAGCCTTAAATGAGCCTTAATCATTCACGTACAACTACACTGAAGGTCGGTACAACCATCACCTTAGCTTAACGAGTTTGCACAGTGAATCTAGTGTGCATACTGAATGTAATTGCTGGTAGACAAATTAATGTCTTATCTTAACTGAAAAATGACCAAGAATAACAATACATTATTTTCAATGGCATTGGGACATAGCAATAACTCGATATTGTGTCGTTTATCGCCCAGTTAACATTGCAAAAGGACCGCATAACACCCAAATATAGTATTGTAGGCCTACTGGTGATACACTTAAGTCTGTCACCATTTCTCAGCTGCGATGTTATGTTTTTTTCACATAACAATGCCAAAATAACGCACTGAGTTGCCAAGGCTATTTCGGGGAATATTTATAAAAAACCCTTGCAAAAATTAAACATATATTGGTGGAATTTCCAATTTTGAGTTTGTCCAACTGCAAGATTAATTAATTAATTTAAAAGTCGTTTTATCAAAACACATTAAAACAAGTGAATGGCTTAAAGGTAATGTAATCCAATTCCGCCTTTTTGCTATTTTCCTATAGCTTCAAAGTGAATTTCAATTGAAAACGCAATATAGTTTATTTTTAATCGCACTGTATTACTTCAATGATAAGAAGCGTATGGAAAGTTATGTATAGATGTTTGATATTCACCTCTACGTATATTGTCATTAATGTCGCAAAAACTCATTAATGACATTTTAAAGTTTATTTTGTCTGAGTTTGTGTCCTATTTAGGGGAAAGAGGGCCGGTGCTGTGTGTGGGGAACGGTTGTCATTTCTGTACACCAGTCCTTATGAACATGTTGAATACAACGTTTGAGGTCCCTAGATTAAGTACTTTTGTCTTTAAAAAGTGTTCAGAAAAATATACATTCACGATTAAATATAGTGATTAGAGTCTAAAGAGTTGTGTTTGGAATATTGTTTACACGGCGTCACAGACGGTGGCCCAGCATTACATCAGCATTGGGAATGTATTGTGTTATCTGGTGTTTCATGTGCCGGGATATAAAGCGTCCCCCGCATTACAATGCAGCAGTCATCAAACACGATACAATCACCAAATTTATGTTTCAATGTCGGGCCAGCGTCGCAAACTGTGGGTCAACATTGAAACAGCACTGTGGGAATGCCACGTGTTTGCGCAAAGTAGGCTATACAGTAGGACCAGTGATGGATTAGTGTTCGAGTCAGCGTCGTAGACGATTGACCGGCATTGAACCAGCAATGGGCTGCGACACTGGCCCTATATTGAAGCGGAAGTTAATGGGTATGCCTACATCCTCTGTACAAGGTACATCTCAGGCAAATATTAATAAATGCTGACCAGCACCGGCGATGGTGGTGGAGAAATACACGTTAAAGATATATTTTAACTTGTCTCCTTGGTTTTCTCTTTAATTATGTCCTGGACATTTAGAATTCTGGCCCTTGAGGAAGACCAATACACTCTTATGTTTAGAAAATAGTAAGCCGATTTTTTGTCTTTAGCACTCAAACAGGCTAAAGCCGGGCCTCTTAGTGTCGGGAACTGCTGTTCTATTTTATTTTATTTTTTAATGAATAAACTTCTGAAATTTCGAAAGATTATTCTGTTAATCAAAGTCCCAAACTATGTTATCTACTATGTTATCACATTTGTCTCATTTTTAATGTCTCATTTTTTTAAGTGAAAAAAAAATTGTTGATTAATATGACTCACAATGATAAGCGGATGGGTTGAATATTTTAGTGTAATAATATTCACTATATATTCAACTTTCCAAAAATGACGCTATCATAAAAAATCGAACTGTAGTTTTGGATCACTTTACATCTGTGCTATTTAAATATAGATACACAAATTGGTGATATATACCTAAATAAAATGAGAAAGGACAATATATAGGCTGATAGGCCCTACCTGCAGCATTATATTGCAGTTTCGTCAGTCTTATTCGGGCCGACGAAGGAGGGACGGACGGAGGCTATAGGTACTTTAGATGCTTAAGTACATTGTATCATGCAACATTATGTCTGCTGTAACATACAGCTTGATGTTGCTGTTTGCTCAAACTTATTCTGGGCGGACGTAGGCCTATGAACGGACGGGCGGAATGACAAACTGATGCTATGTTACTCTCGACGTCTTTATAATCTCTCTGCCAAGTATATGTCCATTGAGTACATTGTGTAGGTGTTGGTCACGCCCCAGGTAATACGCTGTGTTCCAGTGCCCACTACTCTTCTGTACAAGGTGCATATTTAAACGCCACTCACCATTAAGACAACACTCACCATTAAGACAACCCTATTGTGACGTCAGTACTAGCGTCTGACCATTCTAAAATTATGCAACTTAGAAAGCGTCATCATGGTCATAGGGTGGCAGTGTGCAAGAAGCTGGTGACAGAATGAGTATGTTAGTGCATGAATAGGAAGGGTGTACTATATAACTGTATAATCAGGACCATGTGACTAACCAGCTGCTTTCATTGTTATTATTACAAGTTGTTTTTCTGTATAATGTTCCATACACAAGTGGAACATTTTTTCATTATACCAAGCAGCATAAAACATACAACAGTTGTAGGCTACCTTTCCCCATGTGTGAGACAAAATGTAGGCTTCTGCTCAGCAAACACAAAATCATTTCAATGATATTTAGAAAATGTGAGACTAAATAGCTCACAATGTGTATACAAGACATTGCTTAATATTAAAACGACGGATCAACAGCATGTTATAAAACGTCAACTAAAATATTATGCAAAACATCACTAAGAAAAGTTTTAAGAACATTTTTAAAATATTTACATATTATGCTAAACAAAAATGAAAATGTTTTTTTTTAAATTATGTTTTGCATAATATTTTTAGGTAATGTTTTATAACATTCTGTTGACCCGACGTTTTAATGTCTTAAAACATTTTCATTTTACTTTCTCAAATATGTTATAAAAATGTATTGTGTTTGTTGGGTTAGAATTAATAGCTAGCTATAGATACTACATACGGTTCCCAGTGTATGTTCCGAAGATTCTATGATCCGATTGTGAACCCTGGTTATTTGTGAGCTATGTCAATCCCGAGACGTCTGCACTGCTGATAAACCGTGAGTGTACTAGGTCTACACTATTTTATGTCCTTCTACCTCCATCGTGATGATAAGTTAGGCCCGTCTAGTTTAATCGGCACCCCACACAGTCCAAAGTTATGAATTAATCCTAAAATATACAAACATGGACATCTTCAGTTAAGAAACATTTCCATTGCAACAATGTAGAGTGAAGTTATACATAAGTTGAACGTAATTGAAAAGTCAAGGAATAGTATTATCTATATATTTTTTACCATTCCAAAAGCTAGTCAAGATGCAAATTTCACAGTCACAGTTATGGACTCCTGACGGACAATCCAGTATGAGACATGGACGTCTGCAGATGATCCCAGACAGACATCCACGCAGTTTATTTAGTCCACAACAAAATGAGCTGAGCGGATGTGTATCTAGGTCAATATCACCAAGTCTGGGATTAAACTCACCAAGTTCATTTTAGTCATAAATAGACCCCAAATTAATTAACTAATTATTCAACAAATTTATTTATTGTTTTTAGTTGATTAATCTATTCTTCTTTCTTTCATCAATTCATTGATTAAGTCATTTATTCATTCATTCGTTCATTCATTCATTCATTCATTCATTCATTCATTCATTCATTCATTCATTCATTCATTCATTCATTCATTCATCCACTCATTTAAATTTCATAGTTCACTCAATGCAGATTGTTCAGACTGGTCCTGAAAAAAACATGCCTTTTCTACTGGGTGACTTTTGCATGGCTATTTCATTAACTATGAAAAATAAACATGTGCGAAAAGGTTACATCAATATATAGCCGGCAAATAAACACAGTCATATCCATGAATTAAGATATATTAGTTACAAATATAAGAAGGGTAAAATACAAGTTTGGGATCAAATGCATATAAACGATATAGTCAGGGCCCATTTTTCAAAAAGAGGCATTCTTAAAGTTTGTAAGGCATTTCTTAGTAGAATTAGTCATGCAGTTGTTTTCACACAATTCGGATATGCTGATTCCAAATCTGTCCCATGCCAAGCTCTATTTTTAGTTTTTCCCTTTCAAAATTGTAAAACAAAATGGCCGCCAAAATAGCAGATAAAGTCTCAATTATCATGATTATACATCATGTCTGGGTGCACAGTGGACATACAAACTTGACTTTTGTGTTGAAAATAACATTTTTGTTTTGAGGAATTTCATGTTATAAGACCTGGTCAACTATCACCCAAAAAATCCAAGATGGCCGCCAATAATACAGAAAGTAGCATAGCGTTTTTCTAAAAGTCATAGAAAGCTGTTTTGGTGGCTAAATATAGGTTTTTAATACCAATAAATCTGGTACAATACAGTGATAACCTCTAACTTTTATATTACATGTAGTTTCAGGGAAAAATCCAAGATGGCCGCCAATTATACAGCAAGTACTATAACCTTTTTTTAAAATGTCGTGGGAAGTTATTTTTGACGCTTAAATAGTTTTCTGATACAAAAAAAATACACAGCATAAAAAACTCAACTTTCACTTTACATGTAGTTACGGTGAATGCAAAAAATATCAATAAAAACAACACATTAACTATGAGGAAATTGCACAAAAGTAGCATCTGTTACTTTCATCACTGTAGCTACATAAGCTTGCTGTGCATATCTCAGATGTGCATGAATGCCATCAGATTGCACAATGATAATGCTAGAATAGTCACCCTCATCAATATATTGATCATATATTTGTGCAGCTTCGGAATTGATGTAGCGACTCCTTGATAGGACACCATTGGCTACTGTCTCGTGGTCCTAATTCGTACTTAATCAAACTAACTGTGATAGTTATTCAGGTTGAGCAGGAAGCTTTTACACGAGAACTAGAACTTTGCAGTTGTCCATAAATGAAGCTCCAACCACAATCTAATAGATGTTTATAATTGTTATCTGGCCAGAGCTGTATTTATTGCTAAACAGGCCTAAAATATAACGGAAACAATATCCACTTTTTGTGGTAGGGGTTATTGACGAAAAGGATACATTGAAATACTCAAATTGGCTTTAGTTCTAGTTCTGGGTGTTTATAAATAAATTTAAATGGCTTTCTTTTAGAATTGATGTGCTGGTGTTGTGAAAGCCATTGAGACGGCTGAATGGTACAATAAATATGACCAGTACTAGGTTTACACAGCTAGGCATTGCTATGATGAGAACGTTTCGAAAGCAGAATGAGCAAGTTTACATCAGTTCCTACGACTACCACATTGTCAGTATCTGACAGTTTGATTGCCGTAATAACATTTAACGTCTTAAATACCAGTGTTCATTGAATAGTTGAATGGCATTGCTCTTTACCAAAAGTGGTGAATTTGAACATTGAACTGAAACTGTATTGCCCTCCTCCCTGATTCTGTACTTTATCTGTTATATATTCATCTTAGATAACATCGCAGTGTGCATGGAAATGTTTTTGCTGTAGGATACATGTGCCTTGCATAGTTTATTAGATCATCAATGTTTATTACAAAACAAAAATAGATAAGTAATAAATACTCTGTATGAATGATAATTAATCTCCTATGTCTGGAGCAGACATATAGTTATTATGGACCTAAATATCATCACGTCCATCATATGATTTTATCACTTTATATATGGTAAGACTTATTGTCTTTAACATTGATACCTCTAACTGCAAAATAGGGTGATCGCTCCCATACCACTTTAAGACACAACTGAACCTGTTGGGTTATTGTATATTATGTGAGAGTGAGAGCTTATATCTGATTAGAAGCATGCATGACCAGAACCTACTGATTCCTCATACATTCTACCATATCACGACCACATCTAGAAAGTTTCTGTATTTTATGTTAATCTTCATAAAAACATCCTGATCGTGCTACGAACGGTATTATTGCCCCAATTACCACATATTCTACATCATATCTTGTTGCAATAGTGTACCCAATAATCTTTGGTGACTTGTTCATGACACTCTATAGCTTTAGTTGCCAAGACTAGGTTAGTTACTAACATCTTCTGAAGATGATGTAGGTTTATACTATATTTATAAAATAAATTCATCATCAGTATTTTCAACATTACCCTAGCGTGTCCTCACCCATCAATCTTATATGCCCAAAACATATATAAGTCAATTTCTGCACCAAATTACAGATTTCCGATATCGTGTAACTGTATTTTATCTTAGTTATTGATGGTGATATCAGTTAGGGGAGTAGAAATATGTGTAGCCTACATTACGGTTTTGTGTGGATCTCTGAGCCGATGGTTGGGACTTTATTCGTTCAATTATGTCTGAAAACTGTGTTATCAGCGCATTACCAGGCTTTTGTACGGTATCTATTGTGATCAAAAATATAAAAATTAAGATGATACTATTATTATGATTATGTAAATTGGCAATCCGATTCAGAAACATAATTTTTATATGATGTGCACGTTTTAACCAGCACAATATACCTAGTGACTAGAATCATAAATTGTTAAACTTAAACGACTTCTTGTCTCAATAGAAACGGAACATGTATGTGTGTCATTATTGCCATGGTTATGCAGACCACCTTAATGGATTAACTTCATGTTTTGCTTAGCCCTAGTACAGGGCTTGGGCAGGAGGGTGCCACCCGTGGCCAACGCACATTTAAATTATTGCTTTCTTCCTTACGGTACTGTAAAAACACGATGCAGGTGGATATCACATAGGCCACATACTAATAGGCCTAGAACGGATATATGGTGAGCGACAGGTTATCTAGCGCCGGACAGTGATCAACAATCATAAAATATTTTTTGTCAATAGTCTTAACATTTTTACACCATGCCGGATATTACGTTTGTTTCCCTCGGCTTCTAAATGTGAAATATTGACTTTATGAAATAAATCATTATTATTACAGAGGACTACGATGTGTCGCTTTCCTGGCGCAACATTGTTTTTCCCCCCATAATTTTGTGAAATATTGATAATATATGTTATCACGGCTCTGAATTGGTTTCCCGGGTGTGAGAAACCTATATGTAGACACCAAAAACACATCTCTATGTTATTTGGAAGCAAAGTTATAGCACATTGCCTTGCAGTGGCGGCCATTTTGGATTTTGTCCTCTAGCGGCAAACGCACAAGGTGAAATTCAGGGGACTTTAAGTATGTTGCTCAGGTGGGTTTTAATACACCAAAATAATGTTTTTATGTTCATTGTAAGCCAAGCAGTGATGTAAAGTTGTGACATCTTCACTAATTTTGGTTTTGAATTTTTAGTAGAAAAAACACAAAATATAGCTTAGCATAGGCCAGATTTGGAATCAGCGTTCCCAAATTGTGTAAGAACAACTGCATGCCAAATTCTACTAAAAAATGCCTTACAAAGTCAGAAATTTCGAAAATGGGCCCTGACTAATACAAGTCAGATTATAAGTGCGCAGTTAGAACTAACCAGATTCTAAATGCCTACTTAGGTGTGACCAATGTTCAAACAAATCAAGAGTGTAGGCAAAGCGCTGATTCTAGCAGCTTGTAAATAATATAACATCAGGTTCTAAATGCGCTCCTAAAACTAACATATAGCCAGGCAAACAGGATTTTTTCACAACCAGAGTGCCTTCGTGCCTGGCGTTAAGTGGCCAATGTGATCTCATTTTTAACGGACCAGACCAGCAAGAGTTATAGGGCCCTAACATTAATAAATTATCACAAATCCCGCAGCTAGGGATTTACCCTCGGGGAAGGTGGTAATTAAAGCTAGCGTGACACTGTACCTGAAGCAGGCAGGGTAGAGGCCCAGGTAGTGGGAGCTGACCGACACCTTCCCCTACCCCCTGGCCCAAGGCCGAGCCGGTGAGAAGGTACTGCGAAGTACATCGCGCTAGACACCCAGGCCCGGGCTAAACTAACATCACCGCCCTCGCTAATCAGTCATTGAATTGTATCTGTATTTGCATGTGAAGAAAATAAAAGGGTATACGACTAGACAGTAAAGTAGAATGAAGCAGAGTGTGAAGTAGGAAGGACCGCTAGCCGTGAACAGGAGAGTAAGTCCTGTCACCCCTGTCTACCAGTCATGTCTTATTATATGGAATAAAAGACTTGTTGTTGTCACTTCATGCCAGCCCTGCGGCACTGTGGACCTGAATAGGAAAAGCACAGTCAGGTGGGGTGATCTTACACTTTCTTAATATCGAAAGCTTAAAAATAATTATCTGCCTCACTTTTTTAATGTGTAATCCCCAGGTGAGATTTTCGTGAATAACGCAACCTAATAGTTTTTCACGTGTAGCCTGTTCCACTTTCTGTTCGTCGAGATTTAAAAGTCGTTCATTCTTTTTAAGATTTTGAAGTTTTTTTGATAAGGTAATAACACATTTTTGTTTTATCAGCACTTGGTACCATGCGGTTAGCTTTACCGCAATATATAAGACTGTTTGCACTATTTTTCAAAGCTATCTTAATATTTTGATCAAGAGGAGAAGAAACTGGCTTAGTGGCATCATTGCAAATAGAGACAAACTATCTAAGTCAAAGGTAAATCATTAATAAATAATAGAAAAAGTAAGGTTCCAGGATGGAGCCTTGTGAGACGCCGAACTTTGCAGAAAAAGGAGGATTTATTTGAGAATTTAGTCTTACACACTGCTTTCTATCAGCTAGGAAAGATTCAATCCAACTGAACACGCTAGGATTAAAGTTATGCACTATAGACTTGTACAGTCCTATCCAGCACATTTCACAAGGGAGCCGATAAAAAAAAAATATATATATATATAAAAAAAATTAAAAAAATTAATTAACTTTAATAATAGTTTAATAATTTTTTTTTTGCCCTTGCATATTTTCAGAAGCGGTACATTTCAGCTGGAAGCTTTGTCTTCCTAATACTATATTACAGGCCTGATCAATCGTGCTATGGATGTTTATTCATTCATTCAACATAAACCATTGGTCTGTGTGCAAGCGAGGGTGAGCAGTACAAATATATAACATTAAACATTTCCTCTTTGCAATCCGCGATGTAAGTTACGTCCCAGCTGGACTAGAAGTCACAAAGTGACGATACAGCTGGGCTGGAAATCAAGGATTATGTCCCAACATAAGATTATCTCTCTCTCGTTTGCATAAAAATCTATGAGAAAGAAATACACGCACGATACACTACAAACACATACGTTGATGCATTTTTGTTGGCTTAAAGTTGGCCTGCGCCTGCGCAGATTATTCCAACAATGGTACAGCGCCTTGTGTTTGATGGGTGATATGATTCAGCCGTTCACTTGGAATAGTATCCAGAAGCAAAACCCAGAAAACCTACACAAATCAACCATGTTCTCATGTGTTCAATTGCCGGAAGAATAGGCTAATGACATGGCGAAGTGTGGTGCCGTGGCTCTCAGAGGGCAAATAAACAGTATTTGACATTACTACATCTATTGTATCAGATTGTGTAACAACACCAATGATACAAGTAAATGTGAATATTTCACACTAAACATACTGAAGAAGACTTAGTGGCCGCTTGATGTACTACTGATAAAAACAGCCAACCACCCACATGTATGCATGTATATGACCACGTAGACAGCCAGCCACGATACACCCCATCTTCACTCTGTCATGTGATTTTGATTGGTTGGTTGGTTGGTTGGTTGGTTGGTTGTTTGGTTGGTTGGTTGGTTAATTGATTGATTGATTGATTGATTGATTGATTGATTGATTGATTGATTGATTGATTGATTGATTGATTGATTGATTGATTGATTGATTTATTGATTGATTGATTGATTGATTGATTGATTGATTGATTGATTGATTGATTGATTGATTGATTGATTGATTGATTGATTGATTGATTGATTGATTGATTGATTGATTGATTGATTGATTGATCCATCAATCAATCTATTAACCAATCAAATAATCATGCAGCTGCAGCCATTTTTGTGCTAGGAATTCAAGGTAGGCCTACACATTTCCACTTCTGTCAAGCACTCCTTCAACTGAGTGAAGTGTAGACTTTTTGCATGTTGTGGCAATATCTCGACTTGAGGAAACCAATCACTATACATAGAGTCTTACAATAAACACTTATATTATTCTGGACACTCAATCCATATTTTATGTTCATTTCCGCAGTGTATTTTTCTTTTCTTTCGTCTATAAATCCCAAACATCAAAAACAAGTCATTAAGCAGCAAAACTGGTCGGCTACATGGAGTTTATTCTACGGATTGCCTCTGATTTGTCGTAAAATCACACTCAGTTCAATAACAAAGTAAGTATGAACGGCTCGTATATGTATCGTGATTACAATGATGAGCACTTGAACACAGCGCATTACAAATGACGCGTGCTCAGCACGTGTGGTTGACACTTTATACGCCCCAATGTCATCAAAATGTAGACTTATGTAAAAGTATTTTAGCTGGACGTTTCAAATTCTATTTCACATGAACTGTAAAACCAAACCTCTTCAAAATAAAACATCTCTCATCTTAGTTGTTAAAGTCAAGTCCATCTGTGATAGTGAGGACGTTGGCACAATTCCGGGGCAAATATTTTAATTGAGTGTTACCCTTTAAATGCCGAAGAGTTCAGTTGTGTTGCTGTCGCAGTTTCCAGTTGAAAATGAAAGAAAAAACACTAACATCCTAAAATGCCTGATTTCGGTCTTGTTTTTAGAATGCTTCCACAACGTACACAGATCTGTGACAAGGCTGCCACCTGACATGCTGGCCCAACATTCACGCAGCACTAGGACAATGTCTCACTATGAGACATGTTTCATTGCGTACTATCGGTGATGATCAACACTACTCAATGAACTGTATAGAGATGGTGTACACACACGTGTCTTGGACTGGTACACGTCCCTAGTGTGCGTGTGTACAGAGAGTGTGACGGTGTGAGGCCAGCCACCAGGACGCCGGGGTTTCTTGACACCCTCTCCCGGTCTGGTACACGTCCCTAGTCCCTGGATCACAGAAATCCATATCTCTAGTGCGTGTGTACAGTGAGTGTGACGGTGTGAGGCCAGTCACCAGGTCGCCGGGGTTTTCTGACACCCTCTCTCTATCTGGATCACAGGAATCCCTCTCTTCACGAGGTCACCAGGTACGCAATCTAAGCTACAAGAACCCCTGGGCCACCGATATCCACATTTCTGGTAATTATGTGACTTTAGTCCCAAGTGTGTAGCCACCTTTTAGAAGGAAAAATATGTTGAATCTGTGGATTGAAATACGATGTGACTTAATTTTACAAATATCGATAATTTTCAGTCACTCGAGGCTGTGGATCGCGGATACAACTTCAAGTGAATGAAAATGTAAAGTGAATCTTGTCGATGCACGAAGCTCTTATAGGCCTGGGGCTGATTTGCGAAAGCCTGCAAAAACACGATTTTGCTGCACCCCCCCCCCCCTGCGACATAAGTTTCTTCGTTCGTTATTGTAGGAAAAAAATATCAACTTTAATATTCGAAACAGTAACCAAAAATTCCGGTGTCCAAAAACCATAATTGAGACACCTTAATCACCATACCCTAAGAAAAGTCATAAAATTAAAAATATTTTCTTTCAGTCATCATTGTTTATCTGAATTATACAATTTCATTAAACATTCAGCTAAAATATGATAAACAAATGTATACATGCGCAACCATAAATAAAATAAAAATGAAACATTTGTAAAAGCTGTAAGAACTTGTTTTTGTTTGTTTTTTTAATTTTAATTATTTTTTTTGTAAGTTTTATTTTGCTGAATTCCCGCTAATGGTACAGTTTTATACGAATATGTATTAAACATATATGATTACTTAGTAAAATTGATTGCATTAACACAAAATAAAAAATTTCGAAATGTGTCATATTAAGTGTTTTGTGACCATACCCGAATGGATATTTATTAGTTCCTTAGCGTCATTTTTTAGCATTATATTTATCGGGCTGACAAAAGCATCAAATTTGGTACACAGTTTCTCTAGGGGCAAATAATGGAATTTAGTCGTTGAGCCTTCTAATTTTGGCTCTGCTTTTCCAGAAAATCCAAAATGGCCGCCAAAATGAAAATATTTTTTTCTTCATAATATACCTTAATATAAACATAAGAAACCTTCCTAAGACATATCATTTACTGCTGTCGTTCATTTCAGCATGTCCTATTCTCTTTCTGACAATATAATTGTGATTACTTTTGTCATAACGTGAGCAGTGAAGCATCTTACATATAATTTTTGTAATAATAAGGACCTAATAATAATAAAAAATAATAATAAAGTTATTACAATTTAGATATGAAAATGAAATAAAATTGTATCAAAAACCCTGAAATATATTGAAGTATGATGATGCCTTCGGATTGGACTCGCTATAATACCAAAGACCATGCACAATAAGATGCTCGACTTACGGATTTCACCATACAAATGCGTGTAATACATTGTGCAGTGCTGTCCCCTTTTAACGGGAGTTGGAACTACGCTTTAGCAAGTGTATCATCATATAAAACAAGTGATAATTGCACCACTCTAGCCTCCAAATAAAAAATATTGTTTTTCCAGGTTTGCCATTTATGACAATATCTCTGCAATATTTATTTTCGGAACGAAAATAACTGCTAATATAGCAGAAGAGTCATGTTATATTATCATACTATTTTAGAGAAACGTCTTCATTTAAATAACAGAAGAGCTGTATACAGAAAGTACACAAATATATGGGCACAGAACAGGAGGGGAGTGACGATATGTCGTCAAGCATAGCAGTCACAAAGGAGATCGGGGCAAAACATTGGTAACAACCTTAACTTGGCAGATGTGTATTTTGATTCAAACTTTTATTATTTAAAAAAATATATTTAGAACACAAAAGCAATATTATAAAATTATAATTGCCTTCTCTCTCGGACCACTGCCATCAATGCCACTGAGGACTGGGGCGTTAGCAGTATACTGATATCTTGGAAACAAGACTCGTTCATTTTTATGACACAATTTATTTATAGTTGAATTTTAATAATTTCCTATTTCTCCTGCCATCACTGGTAATAAGGTACTCATTGTTTTCCCGCATTTCCCACATGGTGTAGTCGAATGGGGACATAAATATGTAATATTAACGTGAAACATTCACAACTTGCACGTGATTTAGTGTCTTTGATGATGGTAATAATTTGATCTCTGTTGTGACTCCTATGTAGAATGTGTTCAGGTATATTACCGAAAATTCGTTCATTTGAACCAATTAATTGTATTAAGTTTCGACGTAGAACAAAACCCCACACCTTGAATATTCAAATAGTGTTTCTTAGACAGAAATGTATACAATTTATTATTGGCATAAAAATTACTTTACATTGATCACATGCAGATCGCGACACATATATATATATATGCAAGAATATTCTCCTCCTCAATGGTAATATCCGTTTGTGGCATGAATGATGTCAGCATTGAATAAGCTAATTCTGTGACAGAATCGCTCAGATCAGGTGAATCAGCAGTAACAGTAACATGCTTTATATCAACAAAATATTTCTGTTCAGGTATATTCCGAATGATAAACATGACAAATGATTTGTGTCATTAGACTATAATAATTATATAGTAATATTATTTATATAGTATATATATTATTTCCATTGCCCTTATCTTGTTTTTCTTTGCCCGTATCTACCCTTGCACACATGTCACCTGCCAGCAGGTACGAGAAGATGAACCAATGATGGGGTAATGCTGGACCAGCATTTTAAACCTTGGTCCAGCATTACACTATAATTGAATCGACGTCTCCTGTTAGCTGGGGAGGGGGGGGGGGTGGATGGGTGTCACCTCCGCGTGGTCCCCCCTGGGCAACTTCTTAGAAGGCCAAGCACACCCAAACGTTTTTTGCCTTTTGCCTTTTATCGAACCAGGTTTTTCTATTTTTGTGACGTGAAGTTGTTTGTGTTTGCTTTCCGGTGGTTTAGGGTTTTTCATTGAGGTTTTTAAGTTTATTTTCGAATAGTTTTCATTTCAAATTCTTTCTATATTCTCTATATATTCATATTTATATATTTTATATATTTTTTCATTGTACTTGTGGTGCCTTACAGTGCACTCACGGATTATGATCGCTCTGTCGTGCTAACTCTCGATGACAGACCCGATCCCCAGGTGTGGGGGCATTGTAGGTCCACTCATAATTCCTCTATGATTTGTTTTTTTTTGTGTTTGCAGTGGTTTCTCTTTGGCATCCTGGCGATGGACGGGATGTCCGAAAGAAACCATTGCCATATAATTATTTTTTCACTTTATTGTTTTAAAGTTTCTCTGTGGCATCCTGGCGGATAATGCAGCATGTCATAGAGAAGCCATTGCCGTACAATTAGCCTGTGGTGACTTACGGTGTCCTCACGGTTTGCGATCGCTCTGTCATGTCCTCCAATATCACAGACCTTATTACCAACTGTAGGGGCACTGTAAGTCTTTAATTTTTGAGAATTGTTTGTGGTTTCATGATTTCTCTGGCCATACTGGCTTAAAAGTGAAGTAAAGAAGACATTTACTTACTTACTTAATGGTTTCTCTGTTCATTGTTTATGTCATTCATATTTATGTCTAAATGGGTTTACTTTTTTTTATTATAGTATATAGTATTATAGTATATATTATATATTTGTTTTGACAATGACACTGTTTTGACTTAGATGGAGATATAGTGACTTGAAAAGTCGTTCATTTTATAATCACTTCATATTTTACATTATTTATACTGATATTTTTATACCTATTAAACTGTGTTGTAGTGCAGGCGCTTCAACATGTCATCAGATTTGTTACATATAGGTGCCAGGAGCATCGTCATCTTATCATATCAAACACTTTAAACTGAATATTTTAGTACGAACATGCTTTTATTAGTTTTGTCTTTCCTTTACTACTTTAACTATACAATATGGGATATTGTAATACCTGGAATTTTCACTTAAATGGCCATACTGGCCGAAAAGTGAAGTAAAGCAAATATTTTACTTACTTACTTACTCCTGTTAGCTGGGCGTCACCTGTTGTTTGTAAACAATGAATATGCATACTTGTTCATACGGGCGCATCAACCCCTGAGGTACTAAAGGGAAGAAGACAATTAAAAAGTATTGATAACTAACCAACAAATTATTGGATAAAAAATACAAGTAAACCTCCGTCAATACTTATTTTTCTGATTTTTATGATGTAAAGTATGTATTGTTTTTAATAGGATCAATGTCATAATTACTCGTCGTAATATGGTAAAATCATACTTGATAGATGGCAAAAGCATTAGTTCCAACTCCCAATACCGGGGGACTGCACTGAGAGCGATTTCACGTTTTGGTGAGAGCTGACTATCTTATCGTACATGGTCTTTGATAATACCATGAACACTGCACGAACACTTCTTCGGACACTGATAGTGATTACCGCACCTCCCTCCGATCTCGTTCCTCCGAGGCGTTAGGCCCTATATAAGTAATTTAATTGAAGGGATATTGAATTTAATTTGTACCGTTATGTGCAATAAAATTTTAAATATATTTTTTTAAATTTGTTATTATACAAACAGAATGTTATAATTTAAAAAAAGATTATTATTTAAATTTGGAGCTTTTTTACAAAGACGGAAGGTGTAATTTACACAAAGGTAAAATAAACAGCAAAATGTAAAGTTAGCACATTGTCTGAAAGGCCTGATATATGTCATAAAACCTGAAGATGCACTCCCTCCAGCAAAAGCTACATAAATAATTTGCAAGGATGTATTTTTGGGGGGTTTACTTCCTCAGTTGGTGTCTATCAAACTTTGTTTAAGGTACATAATCTCAGTGATTATGATTCTAAAAATGTTCTGATATAACACAACAAATTAACACCAAGCTTGCATCACAGCAGGAATTTTAAATATTATGTTTGACACAAGGAATACAGCTGTTTTTACTCGTTTGAGAAAAGGCAACCAGTCAAACATCATGAGTTTCGTCAACTCTGCCTTATGAACGACCGAAGGTTCAATAAACTTATTGAACAATTCTACGATTTAGGCATTGTCGTAGCTTTATTGATATACTTCTAGAAGTAGAAGGGGCTCTGGCTAATTATAGGTCTACTTATTGGTGTTTTAAAGATGATGTTGTAGCATCAGCATGTCTTAGGTATATTCACTATGGATGGCAATTTATGTTCAACTATCCCCAGCCATTATTTTTTAAAGCACAGCAATAAGCTATATCCATTCAGAAGTATTACTTACTAAGTACACATAATATTATTATTTGGTGAATTAGGATTTATTTTGAACAAACTGTCACCAAACACATTTACCTGATAATTGTGGTACTGTTCTTGACGTTAACTGAAGACGAGAAGTAGATAAACAAAATGACGAAGCAATGCCACACATGGATTACAAGAATTTTGAGTATTCCCCTAATACAGTCTTGCATTAAAATATCAATGATGGTAGTACCATTTCTTTATTCACATTGGATCATATAAATTATTAACATATGAGACATGAATTTCCGTCCCAGCTTCTAGCAATATTATGTATGCATAAGAATAACTACAATACACCCTCAGCAATTTCATTTGAAACATAAGTACATGAAGAGCAGTCATAGTTCTGCATCTTAATTTTGTTCAAGATAACCATATTATCAAGCTGGATGAAAGCTTCTGGGGTTGTATTAGATCTCAACAACAACAAAAAACAATGCATGTGGATATATACGGGATTTCCCACAGATACAGGCCTACTGGTTGGGCGAATTTGTAATATTCACAAGTCAATCAACACATGCTCCTTAAATATACAACAGGTTTTAAAAGACAAAGTCCCTGGAAAAAATCAATAAATTTGCTAGTTTTACTTTGATCGGCAGCTTGATTATATTACTAGAATAAACATCAGGTGGGATATCTACATAACATTGCAAAGCCTACAAGATACGGGCCAGGAAACGATGGATCAGGGTTCAAGATCTGCTAAATAATTGGTCAACCATTTGAAATGTGTTTATGAGAACAAAAGTCGATTTATACAGCTCTTCTTAAATTCAATAAGTAATAATACCATATCGCATTCAAACTAACCTGCAATATTTTTTCATTTTGAAAAACAATGTAGCAGCTTGGCACAACATTCAACTATAGGTGCCATATATGGGCATAAACAACAGCATAATGTCAATTAATTGAGATATTATCCATTTGGATCGCTCACACCCGATCCATTACGTCTGCCCTCATGTCAAGATGCTACATATAAACATAATTATTATGCGTTCTAACTATCAAGCTGCAATATGGCGAGTTTACTTGACCCCACATGCACATGGTTGGAGGGTGAAAGTAAACATCATTTACATACACTAGATGAATAACACACCTGCCCTCAAACTTGTTTTGGAGTGTCTTAGCTGTAAGTGCAAAAGTTGCAAAGATAAAAGATGTACATGCTGTCGTAATAGCCTGAACTGTATCAGTGTCTGTGGATGTATATCTCTATGTGATAAGGCGATAGAAGTTGATGCAACAAATGTGATCTAGGATTCTGATGACTATTCAGACTTTGAATAGAAGCCAGTTGGCTCACAAGTATGATATGTCATATTACTACGAAAAAAGTGTTATAAATGTTTATTTTTGTTTTAATTTGCTATCTGGGTATAAATACTTATATTTGAAAATCATTCCGGTACTGCATAAAAATACTGTGAATTGAGTATATTATATAACCCAATGTTTAGTTTATCGTTCTAAAAAATAAATTTATATATTTGCGAAACATAAAAAAAAAATAATACGATCTACATAACTCCTTCTAAAGTTCAGTATAGCTAAAGGAAATCAAAGTTTGAAATGTGTCATTTTTTTCACATAAAAATTCATTAAAATACTTTATTTTAAATTTTCTGTTTATTTTTGTTTCGATTTTGCATCATCTACACAGTTGTCGTAGATATATTGGTCGATTTTTCAAAATATTTTTGTATCCTGAATTTTTTTGCGAGACGATTTTCGCATATTAATTGTCACAAGTTATTTTTGATGCTCTGGTGTTAAAAGGGTTAAAATGACAGATTTTGGACACTTTAATTTTTGGTTACTGTTCTTAAATTTAAAGCTTAGATGTGCAGGAATAAGAAAAAACCAAGAAACCTATGTCGCAGGGGGGGGGGGGGTGCAGCGAATTTCTATTTTTTTGGAAACAGCCCCAGGCCTATTACTAATTCTCGATCGACTACACCTTAATCAATCCAAATCGGTGATAAAATTATTATTATTCAATATGCGGCAAACACTTTAATTCCTCTTGCGCAGCAAACACCACACGTCTAGTCAATTATGGATTGAGGCGTTGTAGAGGATGTACCAAAGTCAAACCAACATTGTTTCAACTTTCCCTGTTCTCTGGGTTGGATATTAAGATGAATTGACTGTTGTAATGTCATATATAGGCCTATTGCATTGCTTGTGTACACTTGAGATATAATAACATTTTAGGCCAGAATAACGCTCTTTGACTGGTCAGTTTCAAGATTTGAGATGTGTGAGTTTTATATAAAACTTCTGCAAAACAGCGGGCCTAATCCTACTCTGGTTCCCAGAGCCACACTACGCGGCGTGGGCGAGCTTCATGTAGCCTCTGGTATACCCCAGTGGCGAATGTTTGTGACTAGTTGCTATATTTAGATGAAAATAGGGTAATCCCTGAATACAGGCATTTTTAAAAAGTCTCTTCTCCGAATAAAGAGTTGTTCACAGTATTGTATTTCCCCTCTGACGCATTTCCTGTGACTTGACCCAGAAAATCATTCACCGGCCTCAAAAACACAGGCATGAAAGTCATGTGACTAAGAACCTTGGTCTCGACCCGGCTATAAATGAAATTGGCCGGGCTCGCCAGGCAAGCCTAATCCTTGACGGCGCAATATGCAGCTTACAGTGACTAAAACACAATCAATGTACAGCTTACACTGACTGAAACATGATCGATGTAAACACGATGATATGTCCGGTTTTGGAGCAATGTACAGCTTACAGTGACTAAAACACGATAAAATGTCCGGTGTTGGAGCAATGTACAGCTTACAGTGACTAAAACACGATCATAGTACAGCTTACAGTGACTAAAACACGATAAAATGTCCGGTGTTGGAGCAATGTACAGCTTACAGTGACTAAAACACGATCAATGTACAGCTTACAGTGACTGAAACACGATAAAATGTCCGGTGTTGGAGCAATGTACAGCTTACAGTGACTAAAACACGATCATAGTACAGCTTACAGTGACTAAAACACGATAAAATGTCCGGTGTTGGAGCAATGTACAGCTTACAGTGACTAAAACACGATCATAGTACAGCTTACAGTGACTAAAACACGATAAAATGTCCGGTGTTGGAGCAATGTACAGCTTACAGTGACTAAAACACGATCAATGTACAGCTTACAGTGACTAAAACACGATAAAATGTCCGGTGTTGGAGCAATGTACAGCTCACTTTGACTAAAACACGATCAATGTACAGCTTACAGTGACTAAAACACGATCAATGTACAGCTTACAGTGACTAAAACGCGATTAAATGTCCTGTGATGGAGAAATGTACAGCTTACAGTGACTAAAACACGATGAAATGTCCAGTGATGGAGCAATGTGGGAGAGGAATATGGGAGGAATATGTATATGAGTTGAATATGTACAGTACCTCACATTTATTGTGCTTGGGGTATCCTTGCTACCTTCTTCGTGGATATGTATTAGCTAAATGTTGCTTACTATTTTGATTATTGAGTAAGTGAACGGGTTTTAAATCTGGTAGGCATGGGGAGAACTGGGACTATACGTAATGGCATGTATTGGGAGAACTGGGACATGATGTCCCACTTCTCCCCGTGAGTGTCCCACTTCTCCACATAAGTGTCACACTTTTTATTGTTGGTTATTGTGTAAATGTGTTCATAAACAGTTTGTACCCATATACATCTGTTTATAATTATCTTTATTTCTAATATCGATGGATGTAAAAAAATACGCGAAATTGTCGCACTTCACCCCATCAGCTGTCTCACTTCTCCTTGCGATGTCCCAGTATACCACGTTTTAAACTTTTTTTGAGCAGGTGCACAAATGTGTTTCCCATTACATCTCACTAAAATGTTTAATAATATTATGTAATAATATCCCCAGACTACATGATAGGTACATACAAACTTATAAAAGGCATAACAGTAACACACAAAGTAGGGTCAAATGACGACAGTGAAGTGGTGTCCCAGTTCTCCTCGTCCTCCCCAGCTTACAATGACTAAAACATCATGAAATGTCCGGTGATGGGTAGTGGCGAAAGTATGATATATGATATAACCAGCCTGTTTTGAAATTATCACGTTCTATAGTTTTAACAATAACCTCTTATAATTCAATTATATATCATATTTATTACCCCATGTTATCAGCAAATCGAACGCTGTTAATCTGGTAATATTTGCGAGGTTTTAATTTTCGCGAATTTTGCGAGGAGAACAATTTGCGAATTCAAAAATTTCGCAAAATTATTATTATAATAGCGCCACTAAATAAAAATGAAAAATTAAACACGCGAAAATCACCGATTACCAGATGTACAGTATTTGGCACGTTGTGAAAGTCACTCAGAACCCGCTTTCAATTAAAACTGCTTGGCATCAACCAGACAAATGCCAGACGAGTAGCTTCTATACATTTTCCCTAACCCTAACTATTTTTAAAATAATGTTTTTAAAGCAAACACGCTGCCTCAATTAGACTCGACAAACAAACCAAAAATGCTCGTAATAATTTGGCGCACTTAAAACATTGTGCTAGTCAAAATCCGTATTAGTCCAGGCATTTTACGAAAAAAAAGGGGTCAACCTTAAAGAAATTGCAAAACAAGGTTTTGTTTCTGTTTTGGTTTCAGGGAGATATCCTTTATGACAGAAAAAAGTCCTAAGGAATCCTCCCAGGCCAAATTTGTGAAAATCGTCATAGTTTGACCCTACCCCCAAAACTGTCTAAAATTAGGGGATATGGTTACGCTAACGTCTGTCTTTGATGTTTTGCTTAGCCAATCTGCACTTGCGATATACCATAAAAGAGATAATTAAATTCCCGTTCTGATGATATATCACACATTACAGTAGAATAAGTAGTTGTATCTTAATAAACGCTCAAACACGATTTTTTATCCCCCGCCCATAGGGGAAGGTGGATTTTAATCGCGCCAGGATTCGGTCCGGCGTCCGGTGTCACGTTTTCTTGTGGGCGCAAAAACTTTTGAATTTTAACATGACATTCCTAGCAACATGGGGATGTGCACGTGTTTTTTATAAAGATTCTACCAAAATTCAAAATGGCCGCCAGAGGTCAACTCCAAAAAAATTTGTGGGCGCAAAAAATCTAAAACTTAATGTCAGAAATTATTCCAATTTTACTATCACATTCCCCACCATATGGAGATGTGCAGGTGATAATTTCAAATGGCCGCCACGCAAAAACTCAAAAAAATAGTTAGTTTTTTTTTTCAATTTGCCGGCGTCCGGCGTCACGTTTTCTTGTGGGCGCAAAAACTCAAAAAAGATGTGCAGGTGATTTTTGTAAGGTGTTTTGCTAAAATTCAAAATGGCCGCCATGGATCAATTTCAATTTTCTTGAGGTCTCAAAAACTTCAGTCGTAAATTATTTAAATTTTACAATCACATTCCCCACGATATGGAGATGTGCATGTGATTTTTTCAGGGTTTTACAGAAATTCAAAATGGCCTCCATGCATGAACTTCATAATTGTTTGTGGGCACAAAAACTAAAAAATTATAGTCATAAATAATGTGTAGGTGATTTTACTGATATTCGAAGTGGCCACCACAAGTCGACTTTTTAAGTATTTGTGACCGCAAAAAACTCTAACCTAATTTATGGCGGGGGATGATATAAGACTTCAGTACTCTTGTTGTTATAAATAATAGAAATGAACAACAAAACAAACGATCCAACATGGTGAAAGAAAACGACTGTAATCATTGGACATATCCATATCTGCCCTATGTTTTCTAAACCCCGATGTGTGTATGCTCGAAAATGAGTGCTATTTATATTTATAAATGTCCTATATTTTTTAATGAAAACATATTGAAGCCTCACATGAAAATATTTGTTTTCAGCAAGAGCTGAAATCTGAAACATAATTTTTTTCTCGAAATTTTTGTGTATAATTTTTTATCCACTTGTTTTTACCTAATATGTGTGAGCTGAATTCGAATCTGTCGGATGACATTCTATATTTGGTGACCTACATCTTCAAATTAGCAAAACAAAAGATGGCTGCCAAAATGTAAAGAAACCCCCGTATTTTCTATGTTTTTTTGCTCCAGACAGCACAATTATTTGAGCGAGGTTTTTAATATATATTTTTTTTCTAGTTCCTTTGGAAAGAAAAACCCTTTATTTGACCTTCAAATACAAAATTTCCGTCGTTTTTTTATATATTTACTGCTACTATAAGTGTACCGCTAAATATGTTGACGATAGTATGATTTATTTGTGTTAAGACAGTGGACCAGAAATAGAAGTTACTGGCGAGTATATTTGAATGAAAAAATTCAAAATGACCGCGAAATTCACGTTCATATGAACAAGAAACAAAATGACTATCAAAATGTAAATAAAACTTTTTTTTTATTATTATTTGTGCCTCGAAATTGCTCATTTTTTTTATTTTGTATGACTTGCGGCCAGAAAAAAACATTTCTGGTGTTTATTGTTCATCGTCTGACCTATAGTGACGCCATTTTACATATTTACTATAAAAATAATGATGTCATTTTAAATACTAAGCAAATCGAAGCATGTTAGAATATACTGTGAATAAATACAGTTTAGAATGCCTTGCAACCTAATCTGCCGTATTGCGTAGTCTATTTTTTAGTTTTCCATTAAACAAATGTTGTGCATGAAAACAACTTTTAATTGTGTGTTGGCGGTAACCATTTTGAACTCAGAGGTCAAATATAGGTCATTTTGATCGAAAAACATGAGACATAAGTTTATCATCTCTAAATCATGCGTTACCAGAAATCGTGCAATAATATGTAACAAAAATATACAAGAGATGTGGTTTTGGCGGCGATTTTTTGTTTTGCCTATTTGAACGTGAATGACACCAAAGATAGAATGATAACGGACATATTCGAATTCAGCAGACCCAAATTATGTGAAAACAAGCGCAAAAAATACTTTGACCCAAAATGTCGAGCAAATTTCAATTAGAACGGACATTTAATTCTCTTTTATATGGTATATTGCATGTGAAGATTGTTAAACAAGAAGAGCAACGACAAACGTTTGCGTAACCCTACCCCCTATTTGTAGACAGGTTCGGGGGTAGGGTCAAGCTATGACGATTTTTACAAATTTCGCCTGGGAGGATTCCTTTGGACCTTTTTTCTGTCATAAAGGACATGTCCCCGAAACCAAAACAGAAAAAACCCTTGTATTGCAATTTGTTTAAGGTCGGGCTACATTACGCCTGGACTACATTGGCTCTTGAAGTCTGGTACTCATCACTTACTATGATTATTTGTCACCCCAGATAAAAACATGTTGACATTGGTGATTTTAGCTTTTCATCTACTATAATGGTATATGTTTCTCCACTGGGCAGGGTTGGGGTCGATTACAATTGATGATTACGAGTACGGTTATGATTACATGTCATTTTGATTTATCGATTACGATTATGATTACGATATCCCCTCATTATAATTATCAATTACGATTATGATTACGATTACATGTCATCGACAATTATTGATTACGATTTTGATTACACTCAATTTTTTTCATTACGATTATGATTATGATTACATTAATCATATTTCGTGATTACAGTCACGATTACGAATGATTAAAATTATATTAGAAATTCTTATTAATAATAAAGACATACTGTAACAAACTATGAAAAACAACAACTGCAATTGAAATCTACTTTGTTTTATTTATTCATATTGTGTTCAAAAATATCGGTTCAAGAGACATAGGTTTGTATACATATATACACATTGAAAATTTAGCGTCCGTTAACGATTTCATATAATCATGATTACAGTTCTTTTCGAATATCGATTACGATTACGATTACAGGTCATAATTTTTTTCTCGATTACGATTATAATCTTGATTACACGATTTCAAAAAAATGATTACGATTATGATTATGATTACAATGTAAGGGATTAAATCGTAATCAGACGATTATGATTATAATCGACCCCAACCCTGCCACTGGGATAATTTGTTTAAACGATTAAATTGAAATCTCTGATGTTTATAGTTCCGCGTTTTAATCAAAATGCCTTAACTACATTAAGTTGCACATCCAAATAAGCAATCCATCAATATAGTTCCACTTTGAATATATCTGATAGAGAGCTTATCATATCACTGTTTTAAAATACCGTATATGTAATACTGGTAATCAGGGGGTGAAATTTGCAGGCAGAATGAGACATGCAGGCAGTAACATCACTAGTTACTTTAGTGTGTCTGGAAATATTTAAGCCTAGCCTTTTTTCTGTATAGGCCTACAGATCTGATTTAAGTGCTACTCTAATACTTGTGATAAACCGTATGCGAGAAATTATATACTGCATTTGTTTCTCTAACGAAAGTATACAACATTATTTTTTCAATTTCACTGATGAGGAAGTTACGATGTCTTACCATTGCCATTACTATTGCCATTGCCATGTCATCAGTTATGCCCCAGTCACACTGTCGCGAATCATGATGGCGAACTGATACGGATGTGAATCCGTATTATATCGCCAGCTGATTCGCCACTGTCGTATTGTTCCGTGCTAGAGCGTGTCAATTCTCCTAAAAAATCTCACGGTTCTCATTGGTTCGCCAAGCCTATACGGATGTTTAAAACTGTTTAAAACATCCGTACTGTCAATACGAATGGAACCCATTCGTTGTAGTTCCTTGCAGTTCGTAGCAGTTCGAATCGGTTCTAATCAGTTCTTTGCACTTCCTATTGCACTTCGTATCGCTTCGAAGCGTAACGGGTTAGTTCGCATTGGAAGAGTCTGGCGATGAGCAAGGAATCAGGAAGAACTGACTAGAACTGATTCGCCGCAACACGGTACAAATACGGTTGTCGTTGCTTGTCGTACTGAATCGTTGCTATTTACGACCTGGGGATACGATGCAGTACAATCTAGATCACGAATTAGAAAGGATAGCTACGGATTGCAACGTTGCGCAACGATGGAGTGAGACGAGATACGAATAAGGTAGATCCCAATGCAAATGACGGCAATTCGCAATGAATTAATGCGAACCAGGACGTTACCAGTACAATGCAGGACGAATGAGGTAGATTCACATAGCGATAAATATATAAATAGGGCATTCGACTCTTTATCATTTCAGTGTTGCCGGGGCAGACTATGATCATTGTGTTTCAAATAATGGCCAAATATCATACAAATTGCAATAGAATTTCTGACTGTAGTTTCATACTCATAGATATGTCCTAAAAACTCAAAAAATCCTCAAGATATTATTAGATTGGTGGGAAGTATTTTAAAACATTTTACTTAACTATACCCTTTCAACATATTCGACTATTTTTATGGTGGGATGACGATCCACTTTATAGCAGTGTTATTTTAGTAGAAAAAATAGTGCGATTTTATTATTGAGATCACCAGTGCCTTTTTAAAATACCTCTATGTTATTTATTCTTATTTATAATGGTCTGACATATATTTTAAAATAAATTTTAAAACAATGGCTAACACATCAGCCGTTGAAAATGTGATTATCTTGCACTAGAGTTCTGCATTGACCAGATAATCTCTAACCTAAGTACAGGACAATTGCGATAGAGAGTTCGGAAGATAGAGGTCAAAGTTACAATATACCTATCATACGATTAATTATACTAACGATAACACAATTTGTACAGTTTCAGATTGGAAAAAAATATATTTAAAAACCCTCTAAATATAATTATTTTGATCCAAGTCGAAAATCATATACATAAAATTAATGTTACATATACATAAATAGGTCTTTAGATGTATATAGTTACAACACTTACAACAGTTATTGTAGGCTTGCATTTAGTCTGATGACTAAATTAAAGCCTATAAAAACTGAATCGTTGGATATTATCAGAACTTCATAATTTTATGAATTTCTGATATTATGCTGACTGATTTTCAGCATTGATATGTTTTTAAAATATATTTTTATTTCGCTATGAAGTGGGATTTTTCGGGAGCAATTTAAAAATCGTGAGGATAAAAACAGAAAAATAACTTGATGCTAAGATAGTGACTGTTGTTGCGAAATGCGACTTAAAGCACTATGTTAATACTGAAACTCCATAATGTATCTCTCTATATATTGTTGTTTTGACCCACTCTATTTTTCAACTTCTAGTTGACAGTTGTCGTCGTCTTCGTCTGCGACATAACATTTGTTCAGCAACATTATATGTCACGTGGTTCTGTCACGCCGCTTTCTGTTCTCTGCTGTTTTTCTTTGTATGTTTCTTTAATTGTTTTCATTTGCGGTCATATTTTTACTATTAATTTGCATGTTCTTTTTTCCTCGCTATGTTTTCCGCTGAAAATTTCTCAGTCTTTATCACTTTATGAAAATACACTCCTATCTCCTTTTGTCTGTCAGGCATTTTGCTTTACTGTTCTATTAATTTTCTTTAGTTAGTGTTGTTATAATTTTATGGTACTGTTTTCCTTTGATTTCTCATACCGTGGTTGCAATCATTACTCTTTCTACCACATCTCATTCTTGCCTTCTACTATGTAGGCCTACCCCTCTTTGTTACCGCTACTGTATTCGTTGATGAGTCCCAATTATATCCATATACTCTATTGTTACAAGGGAAAATATGTTTTTTTTGTATTCTGCTTCCTTCTATGCTTAAATAGACATCTATCTTTATATATAGCTTTTTCTGTGACACTGGCCAATTTTGTCGTATGATATACCGTTAATGATGTATATTTGAGCACCGATTCTAATATAAATTTGGTCTTTACAAAATGTCATAGCAAAATTCTAATTGAATAAATTTACTAACATTGTGGATTAGGCTTACGTTGCAGAAGAAAGCTCGTAATTTATAAAAAAATATGGCATCGAACGGTGTTTCAAAAAGCGCATCAATTATTTGCATATTTTGTAAAAAAAAATGTATAATCATTTACACTATTGCAAGTAACGAAAAGTGGGAACAATTTGGGCAAAAAATAAATTGAACCAATCCGTCTACTACTCCGTCACTACGTTTTGAAAAAACGTCATCCACTGCAGACATCAGACATCAGATAATGTAAACAGGAGGCAAAGGGGCATACATTGATATTAAACAACAGCTGTCCCCTTGGTTGGCATCTCGGCTTCTTCCTGCTTTTTTCTTCGTCTGCCCTTTGCCCTGACCCTTCATTGTGAATGATAGTAATAACATTTTTAATATAATATAACACAACACTAAAATTGGGTGAAGATGATGTTAATTTGATGGACAAAGTAGACTGGCGATAAGACACGGATGAGCGTGACATATTGTAGCCAGCAGCTCATCCCTATTGAATCGCACTGATCCGTTCCAGGTCGTATTAGTTCGTACTGGTCAGTTCCAGATCGTATCAGTTCGCACTGGCCCGAGTTGCATTCTACTTGAGTTATATTGGTTCGCACAATTCGCAGGCTTATTCGCATTAGATCGTATTGATTCGTACAACCTTCCGTATTAGTTCGTGTCAACCCGTTCTGATTTGTATTGGTTCTAATTCATTATTCTTGGTTCTATTTGATTCTCCGTCATTCGCAATTTTAACCGTGTTGATTCTAGTTGGTTCGTTGTTCAATATATTATCCATGATTCGCACTCACATCCGTATTGCACATATCGCCAGTGGATTCGCGACAGTGTGACTGAGGCATTACCAATTGTTATTTTTAATGTCCATGGATCTAAGCAAGAGACTGAGAACCACATTAAACTGAGGAATTCTGGGTTTCAAGGGACATTAATCTGATTTTTTACGGATGTGATCGGGCAATCGACGCGGCTTTGCCATATCGTAAATAACGTCCCGGCAAGCACTAGTTGCTGGACCAGTGTTGTTTTAATGTTGGGCAAGCGTGGTAGACGGTTGACCAACATTAAAACAACACTGGGTCGATTGCTGTGGTTAACTTACAGATCGCCCACTCATAAATGTAAATAAATAGGATTTCATTGTGGGAAGCCAACTTCAGAAACTTATAACTGCGCAGAAACAAATCTATATTGATTCAACATAGGTCAGACGATAAACCAACATTAAACTAACATCGAGACAACGTTTGGGTTATGATGGGTGGTACAATGACAAGATTTGTCAACAGCTTGTAAGACAACCGATCCGCAAGAAGTGTGTCAATATTATTATAAAAAACACTGTGAACAATTATTTCATACACGCATTCCCTGGAAAATTATGCCATTACTGAAGGTTCGATGTTGATAAGCTCCCAAATGTACATTGTTATAATATAAAAAGCAGTAAGTTTTAACAGTTGCTCTCATGCTACCTCTATCGTGCTGTACTGGTGTTGCTCTGTGTCATGTCCTGGCTCCTTATCAAGTATAATGGGTTAGCAAACTTGTGGAGATTTAGGCACAAGCTCTGCGAATATCTGTCCAAAATCACAATATATTAATTCTAGGCCAAAAATAATGAGAATATTCGTCCAATGAAGATATGTCTAACAGGATAATTATCAAAATTATATTTAATAAAATACATTCATTTTTTTTCTCTACAGTTCATGATATGCATCTTGAGAAAATGCAATTTGATTTGATTTGATTTAATCACCTGTCCTTATTACCACTCAGCAAACTTCTTTAGCTGCATCGAATTATGGGTTATTTTAAATGTTACCGGGAGCCAGTGCCGAATGGATGTGTTTACAGAAATCAACGTAACGACCACCGTAAAGTCATTCTAAAAACACACGAATAATTTATGTAGAGATTTTATTGAGGTGATTTATTGAAAAAAATCGGTTTCTGCATTGGCAAAAGATATTGGATATTTTCAAAATCATCAGATGATGTGCCAGCGACACAAAATGTATACATTACGGATACTTTTGATTCACATAGTCGAGATATGAATCTGCTAGCTAGATATCAATCTGCTGTTTTCATTCCAATGTTATAATTTTAGCACTTCATCCGCTAAGCGCGACTGAGGGCATGTTAAATATATTTTATTAGCAGGTTAAGTCACAGTTATTGGAAATGAAATGAGTTTTTAAACATAATAACTTGCAAATCTTTGGTCAAAAATTAAGCAAATAATTATTTTTCATGAACCTATGTCGAATTAGGTTTAGAAAACGGTCTGCAACACAATACATTGAACTAATGCTGAATTAAGTTTAGACCACTGCCTATGAAACAATACATGCTATAAGCTGGTAAGTGTTGATTTGGTTTAAGCATATTTACTCAACGAGGATTACAACAGTGTTGCACCTAGGACAGAAAAGTAATAAAATAAACATGGAGCAAACAGTATATTGATTGTTGATTGAAGGTTCGGAAACACCTACAGCTGAAACCGGAATTGGCCCCGAAACTAAAGCTGAAACATACCCTGTTAAAAATAGGTGGAAGGAGCCGATTTTTTGTCAAAATCATGTTGAGGTGCTGACGGATAAAAGGCCACATATTCTTTGTTTTATAGCAGACTTTGCTATATCGTATGGTAGTTCAATGTTACTTTTAGTTTTACTTTTATTTAACGACAACTTTTGACAGGTAAAACACAAGTAAATAAATTATCAGTAGTGACTGCCTTCTTTGTTTTCCATATGCCATCAACTTCAATTATGTGGGGGGGGGGGGGGTGGTGGTATATCAATAAGTGGAGGGGAATTGTGACTTTTCAAGTAACAATAATGTTTGTTTTTTTGCGTGTTTTGGCGACCATTTTTAATTTTGTTGGGTTATTTTTTCTTATGACAGATTGATTGGAATTTTGCGTATGGTTTTTTTGGCAGTTACTTTGAATCGGAATTTTATATTTCCGACTTTGGACTTCCGACTTCAAATTACAGAAATCAGAAGTCACCACTGAGCTTTTGCACTTCTCAAAATATATATATTTGTTTGTCAAATAGAATCGTATTCAGAGTGCCCAGTACACACATGGACTTGTATCTCTGTTGACTTAGTATAGTGTTGTATCACTGTCTGCGACGCTAGCCCAACATTGAGAAAACGTCAACTTTTTGTGTTCGAATGGAATTGCAATTGAAAAATTGCATGCTGATCTCTACAAATCTATTTATACAATGGTAGATCCAGGGGGGGGGGGCGGTGGGGGTTAGGGCAGGTCCTGACCTCCTCTTTCCAAAAAAAATTAAATTTCCTCAACATCGATCAAAATTTCAAAAAATTGGCATTTGACTCTCTACATTTACTAGGGTAGAGCCTGAAGTGTAGGCACTACCCTAGAGTTATTAGAGTGTCAAGCCCCCATATAGTAGCCGAGAAGACTAAAAACTATCCTGGATTGACACCTAAATTTATCTGTGAATAGTTTAGTGAGTGATTCACTACACACCGTGATAGTGTGTGTCTGTTTGGGTTTGATTCACTGCACCCCATGATAGTGTGTGTCTTGGGGTTAGCGAGAGATTCACTACACACCATGATAGTGTGTGTTTGTTGGGGTTTGATTCACTACACCCCATGATAGTGTGCATCTGTTGGGGTTTGTGATTCACTACACCCTATGATAGTGTGTGTCTGCTGGGGTTTGATTCACTACACCCCACGATAGTGTGTGTCAGATGGGATTAGTAAGTGATTCACTACAACCCATGATAGTGTGTGTATGTTGGAGTTTGTGAGTGATTCCCTGCACCCCATGATAGTGTGTGTTTGTTGGGGATTGATTCACTACATATCATGATAGTGTGTGTTTTGGGTTTGACTCACTACACATCATGATAGTGTGTGTCTGTTGGAGTTTGGTTCACTACATATCATGATAGTGTGTGTTTTGGGGTTTGATTCACTACACATCATGATAGTGTGTGTCTCTTGGAGTTTGATTCACTACACATAATGGTAGTTTGTGTCTTGGGGTTTGTGAGTGATTCACTACACCCCATGATAGTGTGTGTCTCGGGGTTTGTGAGTGATTCACTACACCCTATGATAGTGTGGGTCTTGGTGTGTGTGAGTGATTCACTACATCCGATGATAGTGTGTGTCTTGGGGTTTGTGAGTGATTCATTACACCCCATGATAGTGTGTGTCTTGGGATTTGTGAGTGATCCACTACACCCTGTGATAGTGTATGTCTGTTGGGGTTTGATTCACTACACCCCACGATAGTGTGTGTCTATTGGGATTAGTAAGTGATTCACTACAACCCATGATAGTGTGAGTATGGTTGGAGTTTGTGAGATTGATAGTGTGGGTCTTGGGGTGTGTGAGTGATGCACTACAGCCGATGATAGTGTATGTCTTGGGGTTTGTGAGTGATTCATTACACCCCATGATAGTGTGTGTTTTGGGGTTTGTGAGTGATCCACTACACCCCGTGATAGTGTGGGTCTTGGGGTGTGTGAGTGATGCACTACAGCCGATGATAGTGTGTGTCTTGGGATTTGTGAGTGATTCACTACACCCCATGATAGTGTGTGTCTGTTGGAGTTTGATTCACTACATATAATGGTAGTTTGTGTCTTGGGGTTTGTGTGTGATTCACTACACCCCATGATAGTGTGCGTCTTGGGATTTGTGAGTGATTCACTACACCCCATGATAGTGTGCGTCTTGGGATTTGTGAGTGATTCCCTGCACCCCATGATAGTGTGTGTTTGTTGGGGTTTGATTCACTACATATCATGATAGTGTGTGTTTTAGGGTTTGATTCACCACACATCATGATAGTGTGTGTCTGTTGGAGTTTGATTCACTACATATCATGATAGTGTGTGTCTGTTGGAGATTGATTCACTACATATAATGGTAGTTTATGTCTTGGGGTTTGTGAGTGATTCACTACACCCCATGATAGTATGTGTCTTGGGGTTTGTGAGTGATTCACTACACCCCGTGATAGTGTGGGTCTTGGGGTGTGTGAGTGATTCACTACATCCGATGATAGTGTGTGTCTTGGGGTTTGTAAGGGATTCACTACACCCCATGATAGTGTGTGTCTTGGGATTTGTGAGTGATTCACTACACCCTATGATAGTGTATGTCTGTTGGGGTTTGATTCACTACATCCCGTTATAGTGTGTGTTTCGGGGTTTGTAATTGATTCACTACACCCCATGATAGTGTTTGTCTTGGAGTTTGTGCTTCACTACACCCCATGACAGTGTGTGTATTGTGGTTTGTGAGTGATTCACTACACCCCATGATAGTGTGTGTTTGTTGGGGTTTGTGAGTCATCCACTACACCCCATGATAGTGTGTGTCTTGGGGTTTGTGAGTCATCCACTACACCCCATGATAGTGTGTGTCTTGGTGTTTGTGATTCACTACACCCCATGATAGTGTGTGTCTTGTGGTTTGTGAGTGATTCACTACACCCCATGATAGTGTGTGTTTGTTGGGGTTTGATTCACTACATATCATGATAGTGTGTGTTTTGGGGTTTGATTCACTACACATCATGATAGTGTGTGTCTGTTGGAGTTTGATTCACTACACATAATGGTAGTTTGTGTCTTGGGGTTTGTGAGTGATCCACTACACCCCATGATAGTGTGTGTTTGTTGGGGTTTGTGAGTGATCCACTACACCCCATGATAGTGTGTGTCTTGGAGTTTGTGATTCACTACACCCCATGATAGTGTGTGTCTTGTGGTTTGTGAGGGATTCACTACACCCCATGATAGTGTGTGTGTCTTGAGGTTTGTGATTCACTACACACCATGATAGCGTGTGTCTGTCGGGGTTTGATCCACTACACCACATGGTAGTGTGTGTTTGTTAGAGCTGGTGATTCACTACACCTTATGCTGGTGTGTGTCTGTTGGGGTTTGATTCACTACAACCCATGATAGTTTGTGTTTTTTGATTCACTACACCCCATTTGAGTGTGTGTCTGTTTAGGTTTGATTCACTACCCCCATGATAGTATGTGTTTTGGGGTTAGTGAGAGATTCACTACACCCCATGATAGTGTGTGTTTTGGGGTTAGTGAGAGATTCACTACACCCCATGATAGTGTGGGTCTTGGAGTGTGCGCGTGATTCACTGCACCCCATGATAGTGTGTTCCTTGGGGTTTGTAAGTGATCCACTACTCCCCATGATAGTGGGTGTCTTAGGGGGTTTGTAAGTGATTCGACTACTCCCCATGATAGTGTGGGTCTTGGGGTGTGCGCGTGATTCACTACACCCCATGATAGTGTGTGTCTTGGGGGTTTGTAAGTGATTCACTACTCCCCATGATAGTGTGAGTCTTGGGGTGTGCGAGTGATTCACTACTCCCCATGATAGTGTGGGTCTTGGGGTTTGTAAGTGATTCACTACTCCCCATGATAGTGTGAGTCTTGGGGTGTGCGAGTGATTCACTACTCCCCATGATAGTGTGGGTCTTGGGGTGTGTAAGTGATTCACTACTCCCCATGATAGTGTGGGTCTTGGGGGTTTGTAAGTGATTCACTACACCCAATGATAGTGTGTGTCTTGGAGGTTTGTAAGTGATTCACTACTCCCCATGATAGTGTGAGTCTTGGGGTGTGTAAGTGATTCACTACCCCCCATGATAGTGTGTGTCTTGTGGGTTTGTAAGTGATTCACTACTCCCCATGATAGTGTGAGTCTTGGGGTGTGTAAGTGATTCACTACTCCCCATGATAGTGTGGGTCTTGTGGGTTTGTAAGTGATTCACTACACTCCATGATAGTGTTTGTCTTGGAGGTTTGTAAGTGATTCACTACTCCCCATTATAGTGTGGGTCTTGAGGTGTGTGAGTGATTCACTACACCCATTGATAGTGTGTGTCTTGGAGGTTTGTAAGTGATTCACTACTCCCCATTATAGTGTGGGTCTTGAGGTGTGTGAGTGATTCACTACACCCAATGATAGTGTGTGTCTTGGAGGTTTGTAAGTGATTCACTACTCCCCATTATAGTGTGGGTCTTGAGGTGTGTGAGTGATTCACTACACCTAATGATAGTGTGTGTCTTGGGCTTTGTGGTTCACTACACCCCATGATAGTGTGTCTTGTGGTTCGCAGGATCCAATGACGATCACGGCTGGACAGCTCTGGAGTAGTGTCCTTTCTGACAGGATCGCGACGGATGAACTCGGATCAGTTACCTTCGGTCTCAGAAATTGCGGACACTGATACACGCGCACAAGAACCGTTCACGACCTCGCCACTCTCAGGTCAACTGATCCTTCCTCAGAACACTTTAAACACAGTAGGAAATCCCGAGACGTAACATTATCAAACGCTTTACATTAGGGAGGTGTGTGCTTAGATAACGTGATGCACCAGGTAGGATAGACACTTTATAAATTATTCACTAATATGTATTTAATGTATTATGTGATTTATATTTATTTAGTATTTAAATCGTTGGAAAGATATGATAACCATTGTTAATAACATTGGGTGGTGGCTTATTGGTTGACACTAAAGTCTATGAAGCCGCAGTTAGTGATTCGTCCTTACTCTCTGTCTTCAGCTTCCAAAGAAGCGTAATGTTTCTTCCCTATCCACACGTCAAGATTAAAGAGAAGCCTCGTATTGTGTTCGACCTCAGACTATCACGGCTCAAATTTTGAAACCTGTGTCAGGCGCGCAGTGTCATCGGATCCATACATATTCATTTTCTAATAATTCTCATGGACATTTAGTATATTATTTTGTACAATTCATGTTGTTAATTTCAGAGTAATATGAAATACCTTCGTAAGATTTTAAATTGAATGAGCCACTAGTCGTACAGTGTGTACAGTGTGCTTGGCAGGTGATTATTAGGTTGAATGTAGCTCAATGTAGCATATCTCGCATTTTATGCATTTTTCAACCAATTGAAACATTACATCTCTTGATTCAAACATTTAACCCTTTAGCCGCCAAATTATTCAATCTTAATTTTCACCCACTTGAAATTGTGTCTCGCTGACGCGATCCACAACTTCAAGTGAGTGAAAATTATTCAGATTTGACAAAATGGAGGTCAACTGTTTTCAAATATTGCTGATTGATGTCATATTTTATCTTTAACATGTTTAAAATGAGGTACTTAATGTGCTAATAAAAAATGAAAACCCGAGTATATGCGACACCGGCAGTTAAAGGGTTAATTAAATTTGAATAATTTGCTGTATCTTCATTTTAATGGGACTCTAGACCAACTGGACCTTTTGGTTCTCCCCTGGCTAGTTTGACGGCAACCGATGAAGTTGGCCTCGATTCGGTCACACTTCGCGGTGAGTGCGGCAGGTCTGAGCGTTCACTGCGTTCACTGGGCCGTAGCCGGCTAACTGGCTCGGAACTGGCCCGGCCCCTGTGGTATGTAGTGGTGTACGTAGGGTAGACAGGCACACGCCAGCGCACTGTGACAGGGGACGGGTCGTAAGAGCCAGGTAGACTGACACACGGTGTGGTACGGTGTGGAAAGAAAGAGTGACGAGTGCCAGAGAGCCAGCCGGCACCAGACAAGAAGTGTAAGCCATCAACAGGATAGAGAGAGTCATCTGGGCTGGGGAGCGGGGGACACTTGAACGTCAAGGCTGCATCAGTAGACGGTCCCCGCGCCTAGTTGGAATTAAAGGAGGATCCCTTCTGGATTAAGAGGTACCTGCACTAGAGGTACCCGTATCGGGGTAGGACGTACCACTGAGATCTGAGCGTACCCGGGCCCCTGGCAGACGAGCACTGACGTTTTTCATCTTGGATCCCGTACTGGCTGGCATGGATCTAGTCAGGAAGGAATGCTAATAAGGTCAGTCTAACGTTATCAATGTGTCATGCTCCATGGACAGTGTCCATGCCTTCCAGGTCCTTGTTAATCCCTAGCTCTCTCATTAAACCTAGCAATGGTCTAATCCCGAATCAACGCCTAAGACATTCACACAACAACACATAACCAGTTTTTATGATAATAAACCCTTTGGGAACAAAATGAGTTCAAGATTTGCAAATAATATGAGTAATTTTCAGCCACTTGAACAACTTAAAGTGTCTGGAATTGTAATTTTAAAGTAAATGATGTAGCCGCTCAACATGTGCAAGGTTAACTTATTAACCACTCTAACACACTCTACAAACAATGTACTTAATAACCACTCTAAACACACTCTACAAACAATGTACTTAATAACCACTCTAAACACACTATACAAACAATATACTTAATAACCACTCTAAACACACTATACAAACAATGTACTTAATAACCACTCTAAACACACTCTACAAACAATGTACTTAATAACCACTCTAAACACACTCTACAAACAATGTAGCCTACTTAATAACCACTCTAAACACACTCTACAAGCAATGTACTTAATAACCACTCTAAACACACTATACAAACAATGTACCTGATAACCACTCTAACACACTCTACAAACAATGTACTTAATAACCACTCTAAACACACTCTACAAACAATGTACTTAATAACCACTCTAAACACACTCTACAAACAATGTAGCCTACTTAATAACCACTCTAAACACACTCTACAAACAATGTACTTAATAACCACTCTAAACACACTCTAAAACAATGTACTTAATAACCACTCTAAACACACTCTACAAACAATGTAGCCTACTTAATAACCACTCTAAACACACTCTACAAACAATGTAGCCTACTTAATAACCACTCTAACACACTCTACAAACAATGTACTCAATAACCACTCTAAACACACATCTACAAACAATGTACTTAATAACCACTCTAAACACACTCTACCAACAATGTACTTAATAACCACTCTAAACACACTCTACAACAATGTACTTAATAACCACTCTAAACACACTCTACAGACAATGTACTTTATAACCACTCTAAACACACTCTACAAACAATGTACTTAATAACCACTCTAAACACACTCTAAAACAATGTACTTAATAACCATTTTAAACACACTCTACAAACAATGTAGCCTACTTAATAACCACTCTAAACACACTCTACAAACAATGTAGCCTACTTAATAACCACTCTAAACACACTCTACAAACAATGTAGCCTACTTAATAACCACTCTAACACACTCTACAAACAATGTACTTAATAACCACTCTAAACACACTCTACAAACAATGTACCTTATAACCACTCACAACACACTCTGCAAACAATGTACTTATTAACCACTCTACAAACAATGTTTTTGTCCATCGATTTGTTTCTGTAAATTTGTCAAATGTTCACTAAGTTCTCTTCATTTGAGATAATTTGTACGGCTGTTATTCATGGTTACTTTTTCTGAAGTCGTAATGTTTACCTTCCGTGTTTAAAAGCAAGCATTTGTGAACATGTATACCAGCGGTATCCAGCAACTGGTATTCTCTAAAGCCCGAAGTCAGATTCGTAGTACTACGATATGTTATATATATGTTCATAGTAGGCCTACACATAAGATATTTGAGAGTACAGAGGGGTATTTAGCGTCTGATTTATTATAGAAAGGTTTGACATATATGAGGGACATTTCTGGCTTTCTCATATAGTAAAGAGCCTTCGGCATCTCTTTTACATAATACTTTGTAAGAAACTTACCTGACGTGTTGGGGCTCTTAATGATTACAAAACATAAAGGCGTATTGTAATATGTTGTTTTTTGTAAAACAATATAGGCCCACATGCCTAATTATACACTACTTTTAGCAACAGCATATCTGCTCAAGAAAGTACGAATATAGTATAGTATCGTTTATTATACAGATCTGTGCTGAATATACATTTAACTTTTTATAATACATCACTTCCATATTAAAACACCCAACCCGACTTGGGGTTTATAAATCAGTTTTAACCTAATACGTATATACAGTGTACATCAATAATGAGGTTTAATAGTTATAAAAACTAGTATAACTGGGCATTCGTCCAGCCCGGGCCAATGCCGGGTCAACATCTGGAAGGTTGGCCCGGCAACGGCCCGTTGCTAAACAAATGTCCGTGCTAACAGAATACCATTGCCTGATTCTAAAAAAACACGTATACATTATGTTAATTGCTTGAAATAGTTCACAAAACTAAACACCATTCATTTACAAGTCAATTGTAAAACTACAAGAAAGCCAATCACTCCAAATATTCACAAAAATGTCAAACTTCAAAAACGTCTATTATGTCTATAGATGCTGATTTGAGGACAAAATACCACTTGAAACATAATACCCTTTATAGTTTTTGTGACTTAACCATGATAGACAACGACCGCGAAAAGATGATACCATCTTGAAAGATACAATCTTTGTCAAGTGAGATCCGCAGTTTTAAGCAGGATCAGATGTTTTAGGTAAAGTGATTTATATACGTATCAAATAATATTCCTGAATGATTTTTCCCTAAGAATGACAATTTAACCACAGAAGCCCGATGTTCCAAAGTCAACCTGTGCTATTATGTGTATAATACTTTATACTAGTACGCTATTGTCACTGCGGTGCCGTGACTTTACACAGTGCAATACCGTGGACACCCTCTGATTACAACGGCTGCGAATAACTTGATATACCCGCGACTTAAACGACTTAAAGCGACACAATCGGGCTAAAAGCATTAAAAAAAATATATTTTGGCTTCTTAATATGACCATATGATGTGAACATGTCCATATTTCTTATTTTGGACATGCATGTCCAAAATAAGAAATACGTGGTTTCTATAGGCTAGAACTGCGTAAGTTTTTTTTTTGTGTTGTGCATTTACCAGTTAAGCGATATATAAACACGAACTTCCCGTATTTCTTATTTTGGACATGTTCACATCATATGGTCCTATTAAAAAGCCACAATAAAAATACCGATTTAGTTATGATTTCAGCCTGATTGTGTCACTTTAAAGTGTGACATCTGGACGGAGATTCTGTCCCCGCGACCGGAATCCACGGAGATCCTGCCCCCGTTTTTTACGAAAAGGTTCAGCATGAAGATAGATCCTCACGCGATGAGAGGGTCGCCATATACGGCGGACCCGGTGGTCGGTGATGCGTGACGTGCAGGCCGCGGGACCACCGGTTCCCTGGGGTATGCCCTGGGGTGGGTGGAGTGCCGCGCTACTGACTGGGTGTGGGGGGGGGGGGAGGTGCATTATAAGTAGTCGGGCAAGCTTGTTAGTATCGCTAAAGCGTCGCCAGCGTTTAACGTGTCTAACTTTTCGGAATCATGAATTCATCGAAATCCCACTAAAGGCGTTCTGCAATCATATATCCTATATTGGACTGGACCTCCTTTTGTCGTGTTGCCTGCAGTTCGAGGCCCACGGAGGTTGAAATTGATAGTGCGGTGGGTCCTCCAATAACATGGGTTGCGGGCTTATTTGAACAGTGGAGACAGTGCACTATTGTAATACACGTAGCAAATACCAGACAAACACACAACATTGGTCTGCTGCTGGTTTAATGTTGGTCCACCTTCTGCGACGGTGGCCGAATATTAAAGCAGCATTATGGCGGTATTTATTTTGCCAGGTACACCCGTCGGTGACTGCCGGCAACCCCCCTGGTTGTAAAACGAAATATTTCAGCCATTCAATGTGTTTGTGAAGGCAAACGCCAATATTTAAATAGAACAATTTGGCTGTCACGCAGTTGAGCCTGATTTAACGTCACGGCGCTGACTTAACGTCACGGCGCTATTCTTCGTCAGTCATCGAGCCATTATAGAGAAAAAATAATTTACAATAAAAACGGTACATTTGTAAAAGCTACATTGCACAAAGAAGCGTTTATACCTTTAAGTCCATATATACATTGGGTTGTCTATATCTAAACCAACCAAGTATTGGCCTAAGCCACAGTACCATGTAACTTGTGACCTTATAAATCCGGGGTGAACTTTTAGCAGGCTCCCACAAATATAGGCCTAACCCGGAATAATTAATTGTTGCGATGAAAATGTGTATTACTTATCTAATTCCATTTCAAGTATCTAACATAAGTTTAAGAATATGTCTTTATATTGTTATTCTTAGCTCATGAAAAATCATATTCATGAGCTGCTATATTCATTGCAGCGTAACGTGCTCGTCTACACTTTTATTTTCCGTGCGCGATCCCGGTCTCAATGCGACACTCCATATAAACCGTCAGGATTCCGGTCCGAATGTGCCACTCTATATAAACCGTCAGGATTCCGGTCTGAATGCACCACTCCATATAAACCGTCAGGATTCCGGTCTCAATGCACCACTCCATATAAACCGTCAGGATTCCGGTCTGAATGTGCCACTCTATATAAACCGTCTGGATTCCGGTCTGAATGCGTCACTCTATATAAACCGTCAGGATTCCGGTCTGAATGCGTCACTCCATATAAACCGTCAGGATTCCGGTCTGAATGTGCCACTCTATATAAACCGTCTGGATTCCGGTCTGAATGCGTCACTCTATATAAACCGTCAGGATTCCGGTCTGAATGTGCCACTCCATATAAACCGTCTGGATTCCGGTCTGAATGCGTCACTCCATATAAACCGTCAGGTTTCCGCTCTGAATGTGCCACTCTATATAAACCGTCTGGATTCCGGTCTGAATGCGTCACTCCATATAAACCGTCTGGATTCCGGTCTGAGTGCGTCACTCTATATAAACCGTCTGGATTTTACTCTCAATGCACCACTTCATATAAACCGTCAGGATTCAAGTCTCAATGCGCCACTCCACTCCTGAGGTCTGATAGAGTGGCGCATTCAGACCGGAATCCTGACGGATTATATGGAGTGACGCATTCAGACCGGAATCCTGACGGTCTAATAGAGTGGCGCATTCAGACCGCAATCCTGACGGATTATATGGAGTGACGCATTGAGAGCGCAATCTTGATGGTTTATATGGAGTGGCCTGAATGCGCCACTCAATATAAACCGTCAGGATTCCGGTCTCAAGGCATCACTCCATGTAAACCGTCAGGATTCCGGTCTCAATACGCCACTCCGTATAAACCATCAGGATTCCAGTCTCAACACGCCACTCCGTATAAACCATCAGGATTCGGGTCTCAATGCGCCACTCCATGTAAACCGTCAGGATTCCGGTCTCAATTCGCCACTCTATATAAACCGTCAGGATTCCAGTCTCAATACGCCACTTCGTATAAACCATCAGGATTCGGGTCTCAATGCGCCACTCCATGTAAACCGTCAGGATTCCTGTCTCAATTCGCCACTCCATATAAACCGTCAGGATTCCAGTCTCAATGCGTCACTCCATATAAACCTTCAGGACTCGGGTCTCAATGAGCCACTCCATATAAACCGTCAGGATTCCAGTCTCAATACGCCACTCTATATAAACCGTCAGGATTCCAGTCTCAATACGTCACTCCATATAAACCTTCAGGACTCGGGTCTCAATGAGCCACTCCATTAAACCGTCAGGATTCGGGTCTCGATGCGCAACTCCATATAAACCGTCAGGATTCCGATCTCAATGCGCCACTTTATATAATACATGTTTATAATCCCTCTGCGCGATGGGTTGCTTGTTTCTGACGCTATTGTCAGCTTCAAAATGAAAAGAATACCCTTCCTTTTTTTAAAAAAAATAGAATGTTGATTATTTACAATAATTATTATTAATTAATGATACTTGAAGTATTGTGTACTTGAGGTGTTGTGAAAAACGGTTCGAATGCGTCTCGAATTAGGCATTGCCCGCCATTTTAAGTGAAGACCCATGTGACATGTATAATCCATAATTATGGCTTTTTCTAAATGAACGTGATTCAATGGAATATACTGGATTATCCATCCAAATAAAGTCTTATTATTTTATGTACTTACAGTCGAATACAGTGAATTATTTCAATAATTTAAACTTACGTATTAACCCTTATCCTGTCAAGTTAATTAACTTCTATTTTCATCCAAGTTGTGTCTCGCTATCGCGACCCACAAATTAAAGTGGCTAAAATATTGTTAAATTTGAGCGTAAATATTTGCAATATTTGCAATAGATTTCATTCCCAATAATTGTGCTTTGGTCGACTAATAAAGAGATTAAAAACGATATTGGTCGTGATCAGCAAGATAAGAGGTTAAAACGACAACAGTCGTGATCAGCAAAATAAGAGGTTAAAAACGACAACAGTCGGGATCAGCAAGATAAGAGGTTAAAAACGACAACAGTCGGGATCAGCAAGATTAGAGGTTAAAAACGACAACAGTCGTGATCAGCAAGATAAGATGTTAAAAACGACAATAGTCGTGATCAGCAAGATAAGAGGTTAAAAACGACAACAGTCGGGATCAGCAAGATAAGAGGTTAAAAACGACAACAGTCGGGATCAGCAAGATAAGAGGTTAAAAACGACAACAGTCGGGATCAGCAAGATAAGAGGTTAAAAACGACAACAGTCGGGATCAGCAAGATAAGAGGTTAAAAACGACAACAGTCGGGATCAGCAAGATTAGAGGTTAAAAACTACAATAGTCGTGATCAGCAAGATAAGAGGTTAAAAACGACAAAAGTCGTGATCAGCAAGATAAGAGCTTAAAAACGACAACAGTCGGGATCAGCAAGATAAGAGGTTAAAAACGACAAAAGTCGTGATCAGCAAGATAAGAGGTTAAAAACGACAACAGTCGGGATCAGCAAGATAAGAGGTTAAAAACGACAAAAGTCGTGATCAGCAAGATAAGAGCTTAAAAACGACAACAGTCGGGATCAGCAAGATAAGAGGTTAAAAACGACAAAAGTCGTGATCAGCAAGATAAGAGCTTTAAAACGACAACAGTCGGGATCAGCAAGATAAGAGGTTAAAAACGACAAAAGTCGTGATCAGCAAGATAAGAGGTTAAAAACGACAACAGTCGGGATCAGCAAGATAAGAGGTTAAAAGGCTATGAATATTCTGCTATCTACGAATTCCACCCAGCATTAAACCAACATCGGGTCAACACTAGTGTTTCCGGGGATCTTATCACAGCAGTGGTGATTTTTGTTGTAATATCCTGCTGGGTGCAAAACCAAAAGGTGGTAACTGATCCGTTTTAAGTGAGCAGTTACCGCCTTTTGGCTTTATTCGGCAGCCACCACCATACAGTTACCGCCTTTTGGCTTTATACGGCAGCCACCACCATACAGTTACCGCCTTTTGGCTTTATACGGCAGCCACCACCATACAGTTTCCGCCTTTTGGCTTTATACGACAGCCACCACCATACAGTTACCGCCTTTTGGCTTTATACGGCAGCCACCACCATACAGTTACCGCCTTTTGGCTTTATACGGCAGCCACCACCATACAGTTACCGCCTTTTGGCTTTATACGGCAGCCACCACCATACGGTTACCGCCTTTTGGCTTTGCACGGCAGCCACCACCATAATCCCAGTTCGCACGCCGTATTGGAGGACACGGTTGAACTTTTCCTGGCCGGGGACAGTGAACAGGATCTAGGTTTGAACATACAGAACCACCCTGAACACATAATAAAGTGTCGTAAATAATATATAATAACCACTCTCTCTGATTCAGGGGACAAAGCCAGACGACACCCGAACAATTGAGAGAGGAAGCGGTACAGCCCCGGGCCTGAATCTGTTTGGTACAGTTTTTATGGCTATTGTTTCACTATTTCTAAAGAAATTATCAAATATCTCGCATGTAAAAAGGCATAATCTAGACGCGTAAAAAGTTCATTTTAAAACAGAAACAAGAGTTTATATCAGGGCGTGTTTTGCGATCGTTCAGACTTCGTTCTTGAAAATAACTTCTAACAGCGGTTACAAAAATGGCAGAAATGAGTAATCTATAACACAACTTGACTTGAAGTTGAGCCCGAGTTATTAGAACTGAAATGAGAATAAAATATTTAACGTAAGCCCTAGTACACGTATATTGTATTTGTGTTTACAAAATGATGAAATTACTGAAAGCGGCACCCCAACAACCACTGGGCGGAGAACCAATGCTGGTATAATGTTGGCTCATCGTCTATGGCGCTGGACCAGCATTACCCCAGCATTGGGCGAGCGACTTGTTTTTGCTGGAACTGGCCCTGGACTGACTTACTAGAGTCCTTCAAATGTCACTGATATTTTATGAAAATTTATTTAAAATATAAATAAGTAGGCCTACTACTTCCTCGCTGATCACGTAAAATATCATAAAACTTGCCAGGCTTCTCTAATTACACATTTCTGATGATTCCACCAGCATTGCTCATTGTCTCAGTCAAGTTAAAAGTGTGACATATGACAACCTTGTTATCGTCAGGGTTAATGTCACTTGGTAAGGTGAAGAATGTAGAGCAATATATATCTAGTGGACAAGAGTAAACCGGCTATTCACACTGCTGAGAAATTCGAATTAACAACCAAGTATGAGAAATGATAGGTATAAAAAATTAACAAATACCACTGTTTACAGATCACAATACATTGTTTTCTTTGCATAATTATATTGTTTTATTCTTTTAAATATAAGGTGAGCTCATTAAAATATACTCGTATATTAAATATGAAAATAAATTTATATTAATTTGCACTACCAAATAGATAGACAACATAGAGAAACGAAAGGGTCAAATTGCCAAAATTATTTCTCTACAAAGTTGTTGATACGTCTTTTTTGGCCTGGGGTGGGACTTGTGAGCATGCATGCGTGTAGCATACAGGCGGCTATCATTATTATAGCCGTCAATATGTAATGTCAGCTGATACTCTCTGTACAGATATGCACGTTGTCCCTGTAGTTCTCTGTACTTCGCTAGAGGGGGGAGTCTCCTGACGGAGGGAGGATCGGTGCAAAAATACCCAGCCATCAATGCATGCATTGCGGCAGTCAGCTGTGTCGTACGCGCGTGACGGAAACTCTAGAAGCCGCCGCCATCACACATTCCTCACCTACTGCCACTACCCCCTCCACACGGCCGCACAGACGCGGGCACAGCAGACGGTCAGCTAATGGCGGCACACTGTCCCAGGGACAGTTTCTGGTCGTCTTAGCGCTAAAGAATAGCAAGTGACACTCAGTAAAATGGCATTCGGTAAAGTGTCACTCATGGCTGGGGTCATAACCCCGAACCCTTTCCAAAATTAAATTGCTTCAACATTGATCATAATTGCCATAATATCGGTATTTGATACTCCTTAAGTTGACGCACTACCCCAGTACATGTACTTAAGTTGACGCACTACCCAAGTACATGTACTTAAGTTGACGCACCACCCCAGTACATGTACTTAAGTCGACGCACCACCCCAGTACATGTACTTAAGTCGACGCACCACCCCAGTACATGTACTTAAGTTGACGCACTACCCCAGTACATGTACTTAAGTCGACGCACTACCCCAGTACATGTACTTAAGCTGACACACTACCCCAGTACATGTACTTAAGTTGACGCACCACCCCAGTACATGTACTTAAGTCGACGCACCACCCCAGTACATGTACTTAAGTTAACGCACTGCCCCAGTACATGTACTTAAGTTGACGCACTACCCCAGTACATGTACTTAAGTTGACACACTACCCCAGTACATGTACTTAAGTTAACGCACTGCCCCAGTACATGTACTTAAGTTGACGCACTACCCCAGTCAATGTTAAGTGTCATTCCCCATGTATTAGCTGATTGACACTTAATATTTTTTTTTTTCTTTTTTTTAAGTGATTTCTCTTCATGGTATGGTCACATACATGTGGTTAGGGCAGTATTAAACCTATTTTTTTCTCTTTTCGTGTGTTCCATGCCTGATAAAATAAATGTGTACTAGTTTTAGCTGTACATCCTCTCTAGATTTGTCAGGTGGCAGAGGTTTCCCCATGTTGCGTGCCTTTGCACCATTAGGTTCAAATTAATACATCTTCCACAGTGCGTGTAGCCATATACTAATACTGTGTATAATGGGTCAGGTACATCATATATGATTGTCGATGGTGTGTAGGCTGAACCCCTTTTTAAAAATGCCATATTAGCAGATTAAATCATTGTAATTGGGAATGAAATTATTGCTTAAAAATCCAGATGTACACATCTTTTACCTCAAATTAAACAAATATGAATAATTTTTACCCGCTTGAAGTTGTGTGTTGTGTAGCGTGTACATACATTCAGTTGAGAATTATGTTTTTTAGCCTTCATATTAGAATGTCTGTTCCACCTTTGATACAGTGTTTTAAAATACTATTACGATATTTCAATCAGTATATGATTTACAGACGATTTTCGGAAATATTGTCTCACTAACATTTCTCAATATTGGCGAGATTTATAAGCAGCTGTATACACAGATTGACCTAATGAAGTTAGTCCGTACGGACAGACTGTGTGCGATACAGAGTCTGTAATCATTGCCATTCGTAAAGCTGTGCCCCAAAAATGCGGTGCGCGGACAATCGATTGCGCGATGGATTACTGCGTCATTGTTTAATAAATTATTTTTATATTATTCTATAATGACAGATTTATATCTCATTGGAATAATGCCTCAGCGTGGGAGTTTAAACCCATGTTTTTATAGGTGAATGTATCACTTAAATAGGGCTACCTTCACATATTTCATGAAATTATTAGTCTCAGCGTAGACTGACCACCAGCATAGAAAACCACAGCTTTTGTTATGCTGTCTATCTCTGACGTTTAACCATGCTGTTCACGTCAAGCTCGGACTAAATGAAGTTGGCATAGAATGTCACAGAAGCGAAGTGTCGTGGTCAATAATAGTATGATCATAAATGGTATGATCATATCGTGATAGAATTACACTTTTTATCTGCATCCCCAAAACTGTTTACGCAAATTAAACCATGACATAAGGTGAAATTTCCCTTGTGGCCTCCCACAAATAATTATTGCGGGATACAGTACTATCTATGCGGGATACAGTACTATCTATGCGGGATACAGTACTATCTATGCGGGATACAGTACTATCTATGTGGGATACAGTACTATCTATGCGGGATACAGTACTATCTATGTGGGATACAGTACTATCTATGTGGGATACAGTACTATATATGCGGGATACAGTACTATCTATGCGGGATACAGTACTATCTATGTGGGATACAGTACTATATATGCGGGATACAGTACTATCTATGCGGGATACAGTACTATCTATGCGGGATACAGTACTATCTATGTGGGATACAGTACTATCTATGTGGGATACAGTACTATCTATGCGGGATACAGTACTATCTATGCGGAGTACAGTATTGACGTGGCTGTCATTCCATGACGCATGTGTTAATGTGTTCATGTGTTCATCATATATCCTTGTGAGATGGGTAGCCATATGTCATTAATTGGTTGTTCGTGTACAGCAGTGTGTTAGTCAGCAACGAATTGAAATTAGCAGCTATTTAAAACGGTATAAAAAGTTAAAGGGAGTACATGTACATCGTCTCATAGATCAGAATTGCATACTTTTCTAAAATATAACCATTTGGCCATTTAAACATACCTCACCCGGAAACCATCAGTTTCGCACTTCACCAATGACCCATTTTACTATTTTTATCTGGCACCAAAATCTTTGCTCCATGCTTGAGCAAACTTATTTCTGAAGTAAACTGCTGCGTAAGAGCAAACAGTCGTTACTACTACGTAAGAGCAAACAGTCATAACTGCTACGTAAGAGCAAACAATCGTAACTGCTACGTAAGAACAAACAGTCGTAACTGCTACGTAAGAGCAAACGGTCGTAACTGCTATGTAAGAGCAAAGAGTCGTAACTGCTACGTAAGAGCAAACAGCATGCAGTACCTGCTTACTTCTCAAGTGAGCAGTTACTGTTGTTTTCTCAGCATTGCATTGTTTTGCACAGACCTTCGATGTCTGTTGTTTGGGGAAACATTGGAGCAATACAGAATCGCGGATCGCGCTTTAAAATAATGTAAATGTATAAAGAGATCTCTCACCACAAGCGTCACCGAAACACCATCTGAAGAGAAACACATATTATTTGGTTATTAAAATATGACGTGGTGCCGATTTTAAAAAGTCCAGCCCGAATATTTGTCAGACAATAGGTCCACGAAATGTCTATTGATGGATAAGGAGGGAAAAATAACGATTTGAGAGTCAACGGTTCCAGCTCGAGGCATTGAAGCATGCATATATATCCTTTGTGAATTTAGTGGGAGAGGATTCGTCAACACTTTTGTATGCTAAATTAGAATAGTGTCATTTTTACCAATTCGAAGGTACGAGACATACAAAACAGTTGACTTTAAAACTTTAAGACCTATGTTTGTTTTACTGATAATAAAAGCTAGAGCCATTAAAGTTGCGAAGAGAACACTAAGAGTGACAATGGCCGTGATGAGTATACCTCGCAAACACGCTACGCCACTCATGTATTGATTCAACATTGGGTGAACGCGTCGTGTTTGCCGGGGTATGTCTGTAATACTTTGCTGTGTCGTGCATGCACCCACTAGTCGGTCAACATCACCCCCACCCCTAACCCATATGACCGCCCACGCCAAGAGGAGGTCAAACAAACTAAAAAGAAGCTGTTCCTAGAGTTAAAGTTACTTGGTTCAGGAGAAGACAGAGGGCATATACTTTTTTCTTTTCGTAGACATCCATGTGTCACTTCGTCTTCTAGTCATTCTTCAAATAAGGCCGTGGTTTCCGGGCACGACGATCAAGCCGCTGAATAAGGCCGTGGGCCACGGGCACGATTCTGAGTTTGAGGATTCACTGACATCGACATATATACCGTCCGGGATACTTCATTACACACTGTGATACTTAATATACTGTGATAGTAGGATCCCTATTTTCTAAGAGACATGCTTTATTTTGTTAACAGACAATGAAGCTTTTCGTACTGGGAAGCATTTTACTCCTGGGAATATCTACCCAGCAAAGCAACGGCCAAGGTAAGATTTTACTTTAAATTATCTACTCTTCTTATTTGAATGTTATGCAGTGTGAAATTTCAAACTGCTCGATTATAAAACAACATTTATTATTATGTAAATTCCAGTTTGTTATTTATTTGCTTATAAATAATATATCAGATGATAGGTCCATCATGTTCATATAAATAAGTCCAAAAATTGTAATGTCATATTCAATACCGTATGGCCATGTCTCAATCTAGTACTGTTGTTAGCATTTTTTTCAGTTATTGAGCTACATTAAATTGCATTATATACCATTGTCAAAATGATAAACATTCCTTCGATTGAATGTACAGTGTTTGGACAGTTGTTGAACAAAAAGTGTTTTATCAGTGTTTTATTTTGACTCAATATATCTGTGCACAAAAAATGGAAGAGATACAAAAACCTTGAAATATTTACATGCATACAATCCTTTTATATAGAATAGCACAATAGGCAAATTTATCTAACTTGATGCGGGAAGGCATTATGTTTATATCGTCGATATAATTTCGTTGCCTGCAGGGTATGACATGCTGTCGCTGATAAAAGATTTTAGTACACATTCAGTAATCTGTAGCAGCTGATTTTTACATTTAACACAATCATGTTATCACGCAATCAATGACACTTCAGTAAACTGTAAATCGCCATATCTCCATCATCTTCAGTAAACTCTAAATTGCCATATCTCCAACACCTTCAGTAAACTGTATATTAATAATGTCATGTCTCTCCATCACCTTTGTCGATTCGCATGCTCAATTTGT
>OZ024908.1:74590504-74605504 GCA_964017125.1 Flabesymbios commensalis | reverse complement strand
GGCAGATACGACCATTTAGTACAAGAGAGAAGATGTGATAACTGATCTCAGGGTGGCAGATACGACCATTTAATGTGAGAGAGAAAATGTGATAACTGATCTCAGGGTGGCAGATACGACCATTTAATATGAGAGAGAAGATGTGATAACTGATCTCAGGGTGGCAGATACGACCATTTAATACGAGAGAGAAGATGTGATAACTCATCTCAGGGTGGCAGATATGACCATTTAATACGAGAGAGAAGATGTGATAACTCATCTCAGGGTGGCAGATACGACCATTTAATGTGAGAGAGAAAATGTGATAACTGATCTCAGGGTGGCAAATTCGACCATTTAATATGAGAGAGAAGATGTGATAACTGATCTCAGGGTGGCAGATACGACCATTTAATACGAGAGAGAAGATGTGATAACTGATCTCAGGGTGGCAGATACGACCATTTAATGTGAGAGAGAAAATGTGATGACTGATCTCAGGGTGGCAAATTCGACCATTTAATATGAGAGAGAAAATGTGATAACTGATCTCAGGGTGGCAGATACGACCATTTAATATGAGAGAGAAAATGTGATACCTGATCTCAGGGTGGCAGATTCGACCATTTAATACGAGAGAGAAGATGTGATAACTGATCTCAGGGTGGCAGATACGACCATTTAATGTGAGAGAGAAGATGTGATAACTGATCTCAGGGTGGCAGATACGACCATTTAATGTGAGAGAGAAAATGTGATAACTGATCTCAGGGTGGCAGATACGACCATTTAATGTGAGAGAGAAAATGTGATAACTGATCTCAGGGTGGCAGATACGACCATTTAATATGAGAGAGAAAATGTGATAACTGATCTCAGGGTGGCAGATTCGACCATTTAATACGAGAGAGAAGATGTGATAACTGATCTCAGGGTGGCAGATACGACCATTTAATGTGAGAAAGAAGATGTGATAACCGATCTCAGGGTGGCAGATACGACCATTTAATGTGAGAAAGAAAATGTGATAACTGATCTCAGGGTGGCAGATACGACCATTTATTGTGAGAGAGAAGATATGATAACTGATCTCAGTGTGGTAGATACGACCATTTAATGTGAGAGAGAAAATGTGATAACTGATCTCAGGGTGGCAGATACGACCATTTATTGTGAGAGAGAAAATGTGATAACTGATCTCAGGGTGGCAGATACGACCATTTAATGTGAGAGAGAAAATGTGATAACTGATCTCAGGGTGGCAGATACGACCATTTAATATGAGAGAGAAGATGTGATAACTGATCTCAGGGTAGCAGATACGACCATTTAATACGAGAGAGAAGATGTGATAACTGATCTCATCAGGGTGGCAGATACGACCATTTAATACGAGAGAGAAGATGTGATAACTGATCTCAGGGTGGCAGATATGACCATTTAATATGAGAGAGAAGATGTGATAACTGATCTCAGGGTGGCAGATTCGACCATTTAATACGAGAGAGAAGATGTGATAACTGATCTCAGGGTGGCAGATACGACCATTTAATGTGAGAAAGAAAATGTGATAACTGATCTCAGGGTGGCAGATACGACCATTTATTGTGAGAGAGAAGATATGATAACTGATCTCAGTGTGTTAGATACGACCATTTAATGTGAGAGAGAAAATGTGATAACTGATCTCAGGGTGGCAGATACGACCATTTAATGTGAGAGAGAAAATGTGATAACTGATCTCAGGGTGGCAGATACGACCATTTAATATGAGAGAGAAGATGTGATAACTGATCTCAGGGTGGCAGATACGACCATTTAATGTGAGAGAGAAGATGTGATAACTGATCTCAGGGTGGCAGATGCGACCATTTAATGTGAGAGAGAAAATGTGATAACTGATCTCAGGGTGGCAGATACGACCACTTATTGTGAGAGAGAAGATATGATAACTGATCTCAGTGTGGTAGATACGACCATTTAATGTGAGAGAGAAAATGTGATAACTGATCTCAGGGTGGCAGATACGACCATTTAATGTGAGAGAGAAAATGTGATAACTGATCTCAGGGTGGCAGATACGACCATTTAATGTGAGAGAGAAAATGTGATAACTGATCTCATGGTGGCAGATACGACCATTTAATATGAGAGAGAAGATGTGATAACTGATCTCAGGGTGGCAGATACGACCATTTAATACGAGAGAGAAGATGTGATAACTGATCTCAGGGTGGCAGATACGACCATTTAATATGAGAGAGAAGATGTGATAACTGATCTCAGGGTGGCAGATACGACCATTTAATATGAGAGAGAAGATGTGATAACTGATCTCAGGGTGGTAGATACGACCATTTAATACGAGAGAGAAGATGTGATAACTGATTTCAGGGTGGTAGATACGACCATTTAATACGAGAGAGAAGATGTGATAACTGATCTCAGTGTGGTAGATACGACCATTTAATACGAGAGAGAAAATGTGATAACTGATCTCAGGGTGGCAGATACGACCATTTAATACGAGAGAGAAGATGTGATAACTGATCTCAGGGTGGCAGATACGACCATTTAATGTGAGAGAGAAAATGTGAAAACTGACATCAGGGTGGTAGATACGACCATTTAATGTGAGAGAGAAAATGTGATAACTGATCTCAGGGTGGCAGATACGACCATTTAATGTGAGAGAGAAAATGTGATAACTGATCTCAGGGTGGCAGATACGACCATTTAATGTGAGAGAAAAGATGTGATAACTGATCTCAGTGTGGTAGATACGACCATTCAATACGATAGAGAAGATGTGATAACTGATCTCAGGGTGGCAGATACGACCATTTAATATGAGAGAGAAGATGTGATAACTGATCTCAGGGTGGCAGATACGACCATTTAATACGATAGAGAAGATGTGATAACTGATCTCAGGGTGGCAGATACGACCATTTAATACGAGAGAGAAGATGTGATAACTGATCTCAGGGTGGCAGATACGACCATTTAATACGAGAGAGAAGATGTGATAACTGATCTCAGGGTGGCAGATACGACCATTTAATACGAGAGAGAAGATGTGATAACTGATCTCAGGGTGGCAGATATGACCATTTGATACGAGAGAGAAGATGTGATAACTGATCTCAGTGTGGTAGATACGACCATTTAATACGAGAGAGAAGATGTGATAACTGATCTCAGGGTGGCAGATACGACCATTTAATATCAGAGAGAAGATATGATAACTGATCTCAGGGTGGCAGATACGACCATTTAATATGAGAGAGAAGATATGATAACTGATCTCAGGGTGGCAGATACGACCATATAATATGAGAGAGAAGATGTGATAACTGATCTCAGTGTGGCAGATACGACCATTTAATGTGAGAGAGAAGATGTGATAACTGATCTCAGTGTGGTAGATACGACCATTTAATGTGAGAGAGAAGATGTGATAACTGATCTCAGGGTGGCAGATACGACCATTTAATACGAGAGAGAAGATGTGATAACTGATCTCAGGGTGGCAGATACGACCATTTAATGTGAGAGAGAAAATGTGATAACTGATCTCAGGGTGGCAGATACGACCATTCAATACGATAGAGAAAATGTGATAACTGATCTCAGGGTGGCAGATACGACCATTTAATGTGAGAGAGAAAATGTGATAACTGATCTCAGGGTGGCAGATACGACCATTTAATACGAGAGAGAAGATGTGATAACTGATCTCAGGGTGGCAGATACGACCATTTAATACGAGAGAGAAGATGTGATAACTGATCTCAGGGTGGCAGATACGACCATTTAATATGAGAGAGAAGATGTGATAACTGATCTCAGAATGGCAGATACGACCATTTAATACGAGAGAGAAGATGTGATAACTAATCTCAGGGTGGCAGATACGACCATTTAATGTGAGAGAGAAGATGTGATAACTGATCTCAGGGTGGCAGATACGACTATTTAATGTGAGAGAGAAGATGTGATAACTGATCTCAGTGTGGCAGATACGACCATTTAATACGAGAGAGAAGATGTGATAACTGATCTCAGGGTGGCAGATACGACCATTTAATACGAGAGAGAAGATGTGATAACTGATCTCAGGGTGGCAGATACGACCATTTAATGTGCGAGAGAAAATGTGATAACTGATCTCAGGGTGGTAGATACGACCATTTAATACGAGAGAGAAGATGTGATAACTGATCTCAGGGTGGCAGATACGACCATTTAATACGAGAGAGAAGATGTGATAACTGATCTCAGGGTGGCAGATACGACCATTTAATGTGAGAGAGAAGATGTGATAACTGATCTCAGGGTGGCAGATACGACTATTTAATGTGAGAGAGAAGATGTGATAACTGATCTCAGTGTGGCAGATACGACCATTTAATATGAGAGAGAAAATGTGATAACTGATCTCAGGGTGGCAGATACGACCATTTAATGTGAGAGAGAAGATGTGATAACTGATCTCAAGATGGCAGATACGACCATTTAATATGAGAGAGAAAATGTGATAACTGATCTCAGTGTGGCAGATACGACCATTTAATATGAGAGAGAAAATGTGATAACTGATCTCAGTGTGGCAGATACGACCATTTAATATAAGAGAGAAAATGTGATAACTGATCTCAGTGTTGCAGATACGACCATTTAATATGAGAGAGAAAATGTGATAACTGATCTCAGGGTGGCAGATACGACCATTTAATGTGAGAGAGAAGATGTGATAACTGATCTCAAGATGGCAGATACGACCATTTAATATGAGAGAGAAGATGTGATAACTGATCTCAGGGTGGCAGATACGACCATTTAATGTGAGAGAGAAGATGTGATAACTGATCTCAGGGTGGCAGATACGACCATTTAATATGAGAGAGAAAATGTGATAACTGATCTCAGGGTGGCAGATACGACCATTTAATGTGAGAGAGAAAATGTGATAACTGATCTCAGTGTGGCAGATAGGACCATTTATTGTGAGAGAGAAGATGTGATAACTGATCTCAGTGTGGCAGATACGACCATTTAATACGATAGAGAAAATGTGATAACTGATCTCAGTGTGGCAGATACGACCATTTAATATGAGAGAGAAGATGTGATGACTGATCTCAAGATGGCAAATACGAGTATTTAATGTGAGAGAGAAAATGTGATAACTGATCTCAGGGTGGCAGATAGGACCATTTATTGTGAGAGAGAAGATGTGATAACTGATCTCAGTGTGGTAGATACGACCATTTAATATGAGAGAGAAAATGTGATAACTGATCTCAGGGTGGCAGATAGGACCATTTATTGTGAGAGAGAAGATGTGATAACTGATCTCAGTGTGGCAGGTACGACCATTTAATACGATAGAAAAAATGTGATAACTGATCTCAGTGTGGCAGATACGACCATTTAATACGATAGAAAAAATGTGATAACTGATCTCAGTGTGGCAGATAGGACCATTTAATATGAGAGAGAAGATGTGATGACTGATCTCAAGATGGCAAATACGACCATTTAATGTGAGAGAGAAAATGTGATAACTGATCTCAGGGTGGCAGATAGGACCATTTATTGTGAGAGAGAAGATGTGATAACTGATCTCAGTGTGGTAGATACGACCATTTAATATGAGAGAGAAGATGTGATAACTGATCTCAGGGTGGCTGATACGACCATTTAATACGAGAGAGAAGATTTGATAACTGATCTCAGGGTGGCAGATACGACCATTTAATACGAGAGAGAAAATGTGATAACTGATCTCAGGGTGGCAGATACGACCATTTAATGTGAGAGAGAAAATGTGATAACTGATCTCAGGGTGGCAGATACGACCATTTAATGTGAGAGAGAAAATGTGATAACTAATCTCAGGGTGGCAGATTCGACCATTTAATGTGAGAGAGAAGATATGATAACTGGATTGAATTTCAATATACCAGAATGTACGTATCCAAACAAATGCATATAAAAATATTATATAACATTACCGTGATTACAGCAATTCAAAGTATAAAATTACAAATATAATATTTGCCAGAGAGTTCTACACACTGGTATCCTATGCGAGTGTAGACTGTCTCCTGTTCCATGCGAGATCCACATACAACATTGCTGTATTGCTGTCATGTTGTGTAGATCCTATCAAATGATCAACATTATGCTTTAGAGATGTGGGAGCATCGTGTTGCCCTACTTACAAAGCAAACACCAGCTAAAAGTTGTGAAAGTCAAAAATGATTGATCCTTTTTATCAAGATAGAAATTCAAGTAGATCACATTTCAAAGGCAGTCTTTTTCGTATGGCTGCTGACATACACAAGCTGTTCACATCCGGTTGTGACTACTTTTAAAACGTGTTTTTTTTCAAATTATAAAGGATTGTAAACCATTTTAATTTACAAATTATTATACACAAGCCATTTAGCATTATTAGGATCGGTGTAAAAATTATATTAGCACACACGGTCATGCATTATTGTATAATAAATGATGACTTTCTATAGGGGACACGTGGTTTCAGTCCCAGCTACACACTCTTGATACAGAATGAAAATGTCTACATAATTTATGTACATGTAACTGATATTTGTTATAAATTATAGACGTATTGCTATGGGGAGTTCTTTCAGATATTTAGGGGGCGCTAGCGTACGAACAAAACGTGTTAGAAGTAAGGTATGCTCCACTCTGCCGTACAAAGACACTCTAATGGGTGTGACATACAGAACTTCAAATGACGACAAATACAAATTTAGCAGCATCACCATATTACAAGTCAAAGAAAATAGTCTCACGGAAAATTTGAAATAAGATTAAATCGTGAAATTTATTAAAACATTACAAAATACCATCATTCATCAGTGGAGTTTTACATAATCAACAGTTGAAAAAATGTGACGCAGACACAAGATAGCAACCGAAATTATATAGAATGTGACGCAGGCACAAGATAGCACCCGAAATGATATAGAATGTGACGCACGCACAAGATAGCACCCGAAATTATATAGTATGTGACGCAGGCACAAGATGGCACCCGAAATTATATAGTATGTGACGCAGGCACAAGATAGCACCCGAAATTATATAGTATGTGACGCAGGTACAAGATAGCAACCGAAATTATATAGAATGTGACGCAGGCACAAGATAGCAGCCGAAATGATATAGAATGTGACGCACGCACAAGATGACACCCGAAATTATATAGAATGTGACGCAGGCACAAGATAGCACCCGAAAATATATAGTATGTGACGCACACACAAGATGGCACCCGAAATTATATAGTATGTGACGCAGGCACAAGATGGCACCCGAAATTATATAGAATGTGACGCAGGCACAAGATAGCACCCGAAATTATATAGCATGTGACGCACGCACAAGATGGCACCCGAAATCATATAGTATGTGACGCAGGCACAAGATGGCACCCGAAATTATATAGAATGTGACGCAGGCACAAGATAGCACCCGAAATTATATAGTATGTGACGCACGCACAAGATGGCACCCGAAATTATATAGTATGTGACGCAGGCACAAGATAGCACCCGAAATGATATAGAATGTGACGCACGCACAAGATGGCACCCGAAATTATATAGTATGTGACGCAGGCACAAGATAGCACCCGAAATTATATAGCTTCCGCGCCATTTATATTTATATACCAGTTCAGTTGACACCCTGGAGTGATTTGTGGCAGTCGCTCACAAAGCAAAAATGATTGAATACTCAGACATAAGCGGGGGCATAATTATACAAGGACGAATTGCCCAGAAAAAGCACTTTTTTATCGCTTCTGTGACGTTGTCCCCACGCCCCTCAAATGTTGGCCAGATATTCAACCGTGGTTGTGAGAACACACTTGGCAGTTTTTCATCACTATTTTGTGGTTTGGATGTAACATACTTCGGTGACATACCCAAGAAACGCGAAACGTTGACCCACTGTTGGTTTAATGGTTCAACGTCATTGACATTGGGTGAATGTCTCGTGTTTCCTGGGTACATAGCGGGGTAATTTTACAAAGTGAGGAATTGCACGCCGTCGTCTTTTCAATACTAGATACGTGTGCTGTTCATCATCCAGACATACTTTCATCAAGCATTTAACGCTAAGTGTAGATCTTGATTGAAATGTGGCTGTAAATCATGTTTTACGACCAACATACCGCAGTATTTCCCTCTTTAGCAGTATTACGCTCTTTTGTGCGCACGCATGTTACGCTCTCTTGTGCGCACGCATACGTGTACCAGGTGTATCACGTGTCTCCATAAATCGTCCGTATATTTGATGATCGCTACATGTAGCGATCATCAAATATACGGACACGTGGAAATAACGCTGGTGTTTTATTACATAAACTATAAAAATTATTCCCTGATTTAGATCACAGATACGGACACGGACGACACAAGGACACATAGAAACGTAACTTTAGGGCCAGAAAATATCTCTTCTATATATTTCCGATATAATAAAATTTTATTATATTCCATATATATTTCTTGTATTATAGATCTATTTATTATCTATGTATACGGGAGAAACATGGTTTTCGTGGCTATTAGCCTTTGGGCTTTAGTCATTCTATTATTACAATGCATGAGTTGTGGCGTGATAATGTTAAGTGTTTGTAAAAGTATAGAATTCACTCGTGGTGAAAAGTAATAATCTGCATTACGCACTCGTGTCACCGTACCGATTACTAGAAATTAATTGTGATATAAAAAGTATTGAAAATTTCTGATAATTAAAAAATAATATATCACTCATATTACAATACTTTTAATTTTGCCACTATACTTTTATTTTGTGACAGTAAATGTGGAGCTGTTTCCGACATTCTTGTCCTTAGATATAATGATAAACATAATGAAAAACATTCATTTTATTATAACTTTGCAATTCTTAAGTTTAGCATAATTTTTATTCTTTTACGCTCCATAACTTAATAAAACAAAAAATGGATAAGCTAAACGCGAAATATATGTCTGCTTATATACACAATTTAAAAAAATATATATTTTGCTGTTATTCATTTAATATGAATGTGAAACAAACTTGTAATAATATTTGAAAAATAAGTTTAACTGAAAAAATCCGCTTAGATAAATGATTGCTACATTTCGAAGCAAGCATCGTATAGAGTTATATAGAACTACAAATATATGGCATTTCATTATTATGAATATTATGTGGTCGATTAAACATTTATTTTAACATAAGTGTTATTAATTAACAATGCGATGCAAGTCGGATTATTATAAATGATGAATATATGAACGACACATTGATGTTTCATCTTTTTGTAAAATATACAGGCCCTAACAAGGGCCGTTGAATAGAGATAGCAATTGTGAATTTGTTCAGTCTGATTCCATATCACTGTCACCATCAGATACAACATCGTACAGAATAACAGGCTCTGTTCCCAACTTTCTCATTTCTTCCTCCAGCTGTTCAATCTCGTCTGCTTTCATGGTGGCATATTCATAAAGCGAGTTCCTCAACCCTTCAACTGTGCATAGTCGAAGTCTGAGAGCATATCTGTATGTCCTCAAATTATCTCTGGCTGCTCTGTCATAACGTATTTGCAGCTGTCTTAAGAAATTGTTGAGGACAAGTACCTGTCCACATGCTTTCTGGAATTTCGAATCCATCTGCAATACCTGCATCTGAAGATGATCAGTAACTGTAGCCATGATTGAATATCAGTTGTATTGAAGAATAAAGATAATAATCAGTGTGTGTAGTATATGAGCTAGATCGAAGACCAAAGCGAATATGATAAATCCTCTCTGTCCCTTCCTTATATATCTGATGGTGACTGTCAAGATCAGTGAGTGTTGACATACCTGACTGAATTGCTTCGCTGGTCCAGCGCAAGAGACAGATCATTGGAGAGGTGTGAAAGTGATCACGTGTCACAGGCACAAGAGTTTAGCAAGTTGAGTAGTGGAAGCAGCACAAATATTGACAACATGGGATCTCAATTGTTGTTAATCACTTTTTTCACCGATTACTAGAAATTAATTGTGATATAAAAAGTATTGAAAATTTCTGATAATTAAAAAATAATATATCACTCATATTACAATACTTTTAATTTTGCCACTATACTTTTATTTTGTGACAGTAAATGTGGAGCTGTTTCCGACATCTTTGTCCTTAGATATAATGATAAACATAATGAAAAACATTCATTTTATTATAACTTTGCAATTCTTAAGTTTAGCATAATTTTTATTCTTTTACGCTCCATAACTTAATAAAACAAAAAATGGATAAGCTAAACGCGAAATATATGTCTGCTTATATGCACAATTTAAAAAAATATATATTTTGCTGTTATTCATTTAATATGAATGTGAAACAAACTTGTAATAATATTTGAAAAATAAGTTTAACTGAAATATCCGCTTAGATAAATGATTGCTACATTTCGAAGCAAGCATCGTATAGAGTTATATAGAACTACAAATATATGGCATTTCATTATTATGAATAGTATGTGGTCGATTAAACATTTATTTTAACATAAGTGTTATTAATTAACAATGCGATGCAAGTCGGATTATTATAAATGATGAATATATGAACGACACATTGATGTTTCATCTTTTTGTAAAATATACAGGCCCTAACAAGGGCCGTTGAATAGAGATAGCAATTGTGAATTTGTTCAGTCTGATTCCATATCACTGTCACCATCAGATACAACATCGTACAGAATAACAGGCTCTGTTCCCAACTTTCTCATTTCTTCCTCCAGCTGTTCAATCTCGTCTGCTTTCATGGTGGCATATTCATAAAGCGAGTTCCTCAACCCTTCAACTGTGCATAGTCGAAGTCTGAGAGCATATCTGTATGTCCTCAAATTATCTCTGGCTGCTCTGTCATAACGTATTTGCAGCTGTCTTAAGAAATTGTTGAGGACAAGTACCTGTCCACATGCTTTCTGGAATTTCGAATCCATCTGCAATACCTGCATCTGAAGATGATCAGTAACTGTAGCCATGATTGAATATCAGTTGTATTGAAGAATAAAGATAATAATCAGTGTGTGTAGTATATGAGCTAGATCGAAGACCAAAGCGAATATGATAAATCCTCTCTGTCCCTTCCTTATATATCTGATGGTGACTGTCAAGATCAGTGAGTGTTGACATACCTGACTGAATTGCTTCGCTGGTCCAGCGCAAGAGACAGATCATTGGAGAGGTGTGAAAGTGATCACGTGTCACAGGCACAAGAGTTTAGCAAGTTGAGTAGTGGAAGCAGCACAAATATTGACAACATGGGATCTCAATTGTTGTTAATCACTTTTTTCACCGATTACTAGAAATTAATTGTGATATAAAAAGTATTGAAAATTTCTGATAATTAAAAAATAATATATCACTCATATTACAATACTTTTAATTTTGCCACTATACTTTTATTTTGTGACAGTAAATGTGGAGCTGTTTCCGACATTTTTGTCCTTAGATATAATGATAAACATAATGAAAAACATTCATTTTATTATAACTTTGCAATTCTTAAGTTTAGCGTAATTTTTATTCTTTTACGCTCCATAACTTAATAAAACAAAAAATGGATAAGCTAAACGCGAAATATATGTCTGCTTATATACACAATTTAAAAAAATATATATTTTGCTGTTATTCATTTAATATGAATGTGAAACAAACTTGTAATAATATTTGAAAAATAAGTTTAACTGAAATATCCGCTTAGATAAATGATTGCTACATTTCGAAGCAAGCATCGTATAGAGTTATATAGAACTACAAATATATGGCATTTCATTATTATGAATAGTATGTGGTCGATTAAACATTTATTTTAACATAAGTGTTATTAATTAACAATGCGATGCAAGTCGGATTATTATAAATGATGAATATATGAACGACACATTGATGTTTCATCTTTTTGTAAAATATACAGGCCCTAACAAGGGCCGTTGAATAGAGATAGCAATTGTGAATTTGTTCAGTCTGATTCCATATCACTGTCACCATCAGATACAACATCGTACAGAATAACAGGCTCTGTTCCCAACTTTCTCATTTCTTCCTCCAGCTGTTCAATCTCGTCTGCTTTCATGGTGGCATATTCATAAAGCGAGTTCCTCAACCCTTCAACTGTGCATAGTCGAAGTCTGAGAGCATATCTGTATGTCCTCAAATTATCTCTGGCTGCTCTGTCATAACGTATTTGCAGCTGTCTTAAGAAATTGTTGAGGACAAGTAGCTGTCCACATGCTTTCTGGAATTTCGAATCCATCTGCAATACCTGCATCTGAAGATGATCAGTAACTGTAGCCATGATTGAATATCAGTTGTATTGAAGAATAAAGATAATAATCAGTGTGTGTAGTATATGAGCTAGATCGAAGAACAAAGCGAGTATGATAAATCCTCTCTGTCCCTTCCTTATATATCTGATGGTGACTGTCAAGATCAGTGAGTGTTGACATACCTGACTGAATTGCTTCGCTGGTCCAGCGCAAGTGACAGATCATTGGTGAGGCGTGAAAGTGATCACGTGTCACAGGCACAAGAGTTTAGCAAGTTGAGTAGTGGAAGCAGCACAAATATTGACAACATGGGATCTCAATTGTTGTTAATCACTTTTTTCACCGATTACTAGAAATTAATTGTGATATAAAAAGTATTGAAAATTTCTGATAATTAAAAAATAATATATCACTCATATTACAATACTTTTAATTTTGCCACTATACTTTTATTTTGTGACAGTAAATGTGGAGCTGTTTCTGACATTTTTTTCCTTAGATATAATGATAAACATAATGAAAAACATTCATTTTATTATAACTTTGTAATTTTTAAGTTTAACATAATTTTTATTCTTTTACGCTCCATAACTTAATAAAACAAAAAATGGATAAGCTAAACGCGAAATATATGTCTGCTTATATACACAATTTAAAAAAATATATATTTTGCTGTTATTCATTTAATATGAATGTGAAACAAACTTGTAATAATATTTGAAAAATAAGTTTAACTGAAATATCCGCTTAGATAAATGATTGCTACATTTCGAAGCAAGCATCGTATAGAGTTATATAGAACTACAAATATATGGCATTTCATTATTATGAATAGTATGTGGTCGATTACACATTTATTTTAACATAAGTGTTATTAATTAACAATGCGATGCAAGTCGGATTATTATAAATGATGAATATATGAACGACATATTGATGTTTCATCTTTTTGTAAAATATACAGGCCCTAACAAGGGCCGTTGAATAGAGATAGCAATTGTGAATTTGTTCAGTCTGATTCCATATCACTGTCACCATCAGATACAACATCGTACAGAATAACAGGCTCTGTTCCCAACTTTCTCATTTCTCCCTCCAGCTGTTCAATCTCGTCTGCTTTCATGGTGGCATATTCATAAAGCGAGTTCCTCAACCCTTCAACTGTGCATAGTCGAAGTCTGAGAGCATATCTGTATGTCCTCAAATTATCTCTGGCTGCTCTGTCATAACGTATTTGCAGCTGTCTTAAGAAATTGTTGAGGACAAGTACCTGTCCACATGTTTTCTGGAATTTCGAATCCATCTGCAATACCTGCATCTGAAGATGATCAGTAGCTGTAGCCATGATTGAATATCAGTTGTATTGAAGAATAAAGATAATAATCAGTGTGTGTAGTATATGAGCTAGATCGAAGACCAAAGCGAATATGATAAATCCTCTCTGTCCCTTCCTTATATATCTGATGGTGACTGTCAAGATCAGTGAGTGTTGACATACCTGACTGAATTGCTTCTCTGGTCCAGCGCAAGTGACAGATCATTGGTGAGGTGTGAAAGTTATCACGTGTCACAGGCACAAGAGTTTAGCAAGTTGAGTAGTGGAAGCAGCACAAATATTGACAACATGGGATCTCAATTGTTGTTAATCACTTTTTTCACCGATTACTAGAAATTAATTGTGATATAAAAAGTATTGAAAATTTCTGATAATTAAAAAATAATATATCACTCATATTACAATACTTTTAATTTTGCCACTATACTTTTATTTTGTGACAGTAAATGTGGAGCTGTTTCCGACATCTTTGTCCTTAGATATAATGATAAACATAATGAAAAACATTCATTTTATTATAACTTTGCAATTCTTAAGTTTAGCATAATTTTTATTCTTTTACGCTCCATAACTTAATAAAACAAAAAATGGATAAGCTAAACGCGAAATATATGTCTGCTTATATGCACAATTTAAAAAAATATATATTTTGCTGTTATTCATTTAATATGAATGTGAAACAAACTTGAAATAATATTTGAAAAATAAGTTTACCTGAAAAAATCCGCTTAGATAAATGATTGCTACATTTCGAAGCAAGCATCGTATAGAGTTATATAGAACTACAAATATATGGCATTTCATTAATATGAATACTATGTGGTCGATTAAACATTTATTTTAACATAAGTGTTATTAATAAACAATGCGATGCAAGTCGGAATATTATAAATGATTAATATATGAACGACACATTGATGTTTCATCTTTTTGTAAAATATACAGGCCCTAACAAGGGCAGTTGAATAGAGATAGCAATTGTGAATTTGTTCAGTCTGATTCCATATCACTGTGACCATCAGATACAACATCGTACAGAATAACAGGCTCTGTTCCCAACTTTCTCATTTCTTCCTCCAGCTGTTCAATCTCGTCTGCTTTCATGGTGGCATATTCATAAAGCGAGTTCCTCAACCCTTCAACTGTGCATAGTCGAAGTCTGAGAGCATATCTGTATGTCCTCAAATTATCTCTGGCTGCTCTGTCATAACGTATTTGCAGCTGTCTTAAGAAATTGTTGAGGACAAGTACCTGTCCACATGCTTTCTGGAATTTCGAATTCATCTGCAATACCTGCATCTGAAGATGATCAGTAACTGTAGCCGAATCCATC